>PVIJ01012679.1:0-48554 GCA_004024925.1 Scalopus aquaticus
GGGGGGGGGGAGGAGGGAGCCGGAGGGAGGGAAGGGAAAGGGCACAAAATGGAATAGAAAAGAACACAAGGGACCATGGAGATGGATCACGGGTGAATTGGTGGTGGGCTACCCAAGGGGAATGCAAAATGTAAAAGACATAAATAACAATAAAAATATATATTATAAAAAAAAATTTATGGACATTTGAATTATTTCTACTGCTTGGTTCTTATGAATAGTGTTGCTATAAACATTTGTGTACAAGTTTCTGTGTGAACATATGTTTTCAGTTCTCTTGGGTATATACCTGGGGGTATAATTTCTAGGTCATGTAATAACTATGTGTAACCTCTTGAGGAACTACTAGACTGTTTTACAAAGTGACTGCAACATTTCACATTCCCACCAACTGTACAGGAGGGTTCCAATTTCTCCACATTCTCACCAACACTTACTGTGGTCTTAGTTTATAGCCACCCATGAGTGTATAAAGTGGCATCTATCTGTAGTTTTTATTAACACTTCCCCAATTAACACTTCTCCAATAATTATATTAGAGTCCAGAGCTGGGCAGAAGCTCTTGTTGGCTTAGCACATTACTTTGGCTGATACATAGATGGGCTTTGCTTAGCTACTTGATGAGTACAGTGTATGTGCCAGTTAATCGGTGGATAACTGTGTTCTGTGGAGTCATCCACTGTTTTTGAAGAACTGCCATTCCAAAATACTCATATTTCATAGTATTTCTTAGAGCACAGCTCATACCCTAAGAAATCATTTGACTCCTGGAGAATGGATCTGACTTGTGCCAGATAAAAGAGAAACCTCATATATGGCCTGTGATCAAAACCAGCCTTAGTCCAGCTTTACTTGAAGCTGATAAGACCTAGAGCCTGAAACAAGAGTCTGATCGTCTGGGTTCCATAATAGTCATCTCCCTTTGAGACAAAGACAGTAGCAGCTTCATGCTTATTTCCTGATAATTGGCAGAGCTTTCTGGCTTGATCTCAGGCTCTTTGAATATTTAGTGCCACCAAGAAAGGTCAAACTGGCATCACACAAGTTCTTCTGTAAGAACTTCTCCTAAGAGACATAGGTAAATCAAGGAGGGAAATGACTGGACTAGGGATGACTGTCCTTGTTTTCATTTCCAGTGCCTCTAGTGGTTACCTCAACTAAATCACTTAAACATTTTCAGATATCTTATCTGTGGAATGGAGATAATGATATATTTTGCTTACCTTGAGGTGGTTAATTATTTATCTGATCAGAAGGTGGTTCTTTTTGGATGAAAGTCATAAGATGTGTAGAGTAATAGGAAGGTGTTGTGATTTCTAGCCTTCTAGCCAGTTCAACATAGCTCTGCAGCCTGCTTTTGAGGGGTATGGTGATGTCCTAACAATGGCTGTTAAGGCTCTGTTATATCTATGGCAACCACTGCCTCGTTCATAGCAACCAAACCCACATCTCCCTACCTTATATGATTGCAGCTATTTAATAAATGAATCCCCATTCCTCATGGGTTTTTTCCTATTTACAAAGTATTTCTATAGAATTTACTATGTGCCGGTATTCATCTAGGTACTTTACACATACTAACTCATTTAATCTTTGTTACATGACAAAAAATAGGGGCTATAATTTCTACTATTTAGAGATGAGGTTGACAAAGAGGTTCAAGTACCTGGTCCAAGGTTACCCAGATAGTAAGTAGTAAAACCTGAATTCAAGCCCTGGTGGTCTGGCTTCAGAGTCTGTGTATATTAGGTTAAGGGTCTCATAGGCTGTGTGAGAAGATCTTGGGTACAAAAGAAACTGCTGCTACTTTGGGCTTCTCCATCTCTTCTGGACAAATTATATCATACTTATTCCCTTTGTTGTGAATGTTTTATTTATTTAGTTACTTATTTATTTATTTTACATTTTCAAAGGGTAGGTTTATTAGGAAAAGGGGAAGGAAAAGAGAGACCCCTGCATAGACTCAGGCAGGCAGAGAACTTCTGCTGCTGCTTTGCAAAGGGCAAGTTCAGTGAGAAGAAATGCCTGCATAGTCACAGGCGGGCAGGAGAGCTGCCTGTAGTGAATTTTTAAAAACTAAATTTTATTTTTAAAAATGGTTTACGATATAAAAAAAATGCAAACATGGTATAGAGTTCCATATACTCAGCACCCATAATACGGGAGTAGTATTTACAACTTACACTCGCAGGGTGCATTTGTTACAATTAAGGAAACTTGCTAATACATTATTTTTTTTTTCAGTTTTATTTATTTATTTATTTTTTATTATTTATAGTTTTACATTATTGTGTATTCCCCATAGGTTACCCACCACCAGTTCACCCGTGAACCATCACCATAGTCCCTTGTGCTCTTTTCTACCCCATTTTGAGCCCTTATACTCCCCCTCCCTTGCTGGATGTCTCTTTCTTGTTTGGTTTGCCTCTATTCTGGTTATAAGTGAAACCATGCAATATTTTTCTCTTTCTGGCTTATTTCGCTGAGCATGATCCCTTCTAGCTCCATCCATATTGCTGCAAATTGCATATGTTTATCTTTTTTGAATGCTGATAGTATCCCATTGTATACATGTAAGACATTATTATTAACCAAAGTCCATGTTTCATTCACATTTCCTTACCTTTAATATCCTTTTACTGTCCCAAGATCACAACTGGGACACCACAGGACACTCTGTTGTGGAGTTTCCTTAGGTTCCTCTTGGCAGTGACAGTTGCTCAGACTTCCTTTTAGACCCATAGGTAGAAGACCCCTCACTCAGTGTTTTTCTCGTGATTAGACTGGAGTTTTGTGGTTTTGGGAGGAAGACCACAGAGCTAAAGATCCTCTCATCACATCATATCATGAGTACCTGCTGCCAACATGACTTATCACTGTTGACGTTGACCTGGGTTCCTGGCTGAGGAGGTGTTTGTCAGATTTCTCTGCTGTCACCCTCTCCATGCTGTATTCTTTAGAAGTGACTATGTGCAGCCCACACCCAGGGAATAAGGAGTTCTGTTCCACCTAAGTATTGACATCAATTATTTAGGATTCTTCTGTGTGGAAAGATTGGCTATTCTCACCCATTTGTTGACTAAATCATTCATTAATACTGTATGGACTCATGGACATTTCTTTTATAGTTGGAATTATAATCCAACACTACATTTATTTATTTTCTCACTCAAATTGTTTCCAAATTTGGCACTGGGAGTTTTTTCAGCTAACTCCTGTATCTCTTTGTCATACCTCCATTGTTGTGATTTTTGCTGCTTTGTTTTGATCACTTCCTTACTTTCTGACACTATAAATTACTTCAGACTCATCTTCTGTATTCCTGCCATAGTCATAGAATTAGCATTTTCTCCAAAGAGTCCTGGATCATTGCATTAGAGAATAGTCCTAGAAAATAAGGTTGGGCACTAGATGTGTTTGATTGTTACTGGTCATTGCTTCTAGGCCTTTTCAGATGACAGAGCAAGAACTTATATGTGTATTACATATATGTTTGCGTGCATACAAATACATATAAATATTTGTGTGACCATGTTCATCTACATTGAGCTAAACATGAGGTCACCCTGATGTTTTCAACTCTGACATCATCCTAGCCTCCATGTGATTGGTATAACCTCCTGCTCCAACACTACAAACATGGCTTCCACAATCCATGAACCGTTTATTTGATTGCTCAATTCCAATATACATGTATAGCAGTATCAGAATTGCTACCTCATAGACCACCATAGGAAACAACTTTACCGCTAAGTTACAATGATTTGTGCAGTTCCTTTTGCCTTTGGTATGGCAAACTCCACTTATTTTTAGAGTTACTTGAATTAACACACTTACCCTACTCCTTCAGCAAAGTTCTTTCATACATTTGTAATACATTATTCTGGATATTTCTGTGGAGGGTGTTTTTAGGTTAGATTAATATTTCAATAAATAGACTGAGTAAAGCAAATTGCCCTCTATCATACATAGACCTCATCCAAATCAGCTGAAGGCCTGAATAGAACAAAAATGATGACCTTCCCCCTCAAAAGATTCTTTCTGCCTGATTGCATTTGAACTGGAATATTGACCTTTTTTTCCTGCCTTTAGACTCAAATTGAAACAATGGATTTTCCTGGATCTCAAGCTTGTTGGTCCTTGACTGGGACTATAACACTAGCTTTTCTGGTTCTTAGGCCTTCTAACTTGTACTGGAAGTAAACCATTGACTCTCCTGAGTCTCTGTTTGCTGCTTCATCCTGCAGATCTTGGAACTTACTAGACTCCATAAACACATGAGCCAACACCTTATAATAGGTAGGTAGGGTAGGTAGGTAGGTAGGTAGATACTATTTATTCAGCTGGGCAGCCATTACAGATAAATTGTAATACCTGTTTCCTTTTAACTAGGTAAAAGACCTTTGAACTGGACCAAAGAAAGACCTCTAGAGGGGACCAAAGGCAATTGTTTTAAGAAACCGTCAAGCGGAAATATATGTGCTTCCATGTTTATGGCAGCACTGTTTACAATAGCCAAGAACTAGAAACAAATTTAGTGTCCATTAACTAGTGAATAGATAAATAATATGTGGTATACTTACACAATGGAACGCTATTCAGCTATAAAAAGGATGAAATCCTGCCATTTACAACAACAAAGATGAACCTAGAGGGAATTATGCTTAGTCAAATAAGCCAGACAGAGAAAGATTAACACCATATATTTTCACTTTTACATGGTATATAAATAAAATAAACAAACAGATGAACAAAATAAAACAAAAATCAACTTTTCAGAGTATAAGGCCAAGTAGTGGTTACCAGAAAGAAAGGCAGAAGGGGTGAGGGATTGAGTAAGTGGGGAGAACAAGGGAGAATGGTATGGTGAAAATAGAATTAGACTTTTAGTGGTGAACTTAATGTATACATACACATGTTGATTTTCAGTGATGCACACTTGAAACTTGCATAATGTTATAATGCCATGTTAATTCATCAAGAACAAGAAACCATCAAGCAAACAACTGGTTAAAAGTCATTGGGATCATGAGACCTGATGATAGATACTTTCAACCAGAGGATAGAACCAGTTCTCTTTCCCATCCTTTCTAGAGAATCAATAACCAATTATGTATAACCATGACTAGTTTTGTTAACACTCACCAGTTCTTTAATCATCTTACTCTTTTCCTCTCATAAAATCCCCCAACATTATACCTCATAGGGGCACATTTTCGGTTTTCTATCTGAATCTGTGTACCCTGAATTGCAGCGCGCACACACACACACACACACACACACACACACACACACACCACTACACATACACATACATATCCTATTGCTGGGATAAGAATAATACATACTCTCCTCCCACCCTTCACTTTAATGGTTTCTCCTCATCTTTCAATTCTCTATTTAAATGTCCTCTCCTCAAAGAAATCTTCCCTGACCCAAGTTGCTCCCCTTTCCCCTTTTTTCTTGTTACTTTATTTTTAACAACTTTTAAGGTAAAATTGGCAGACAAAGAAAACTGCATAAACCAAAACTTAGCTTAAATTGTGTATTATAAATTGAACATCCTTGTCCTTGTAACCACCAACCACCACCAGGGTCAAGAAACAGAACTTTGTCCCCAACCCCAGAAGCTCCTCCATGTGACCCTTCCAAAACATAGCTCTCTCCCTCCCTGCTACAGTAACCACTAGCTTGACTTTTTTGTTTTTTTATTGAGGTAACATTGGTTTACAACACTGTATATATTCTAAGATGACATTTTCTCATAATGTCAAATCTTAACTTTTTTAGTACTCACTTCTTGTGCTTCTTTATGGTTTTAATCACTAGGGATGCATCCCTAGACAGTATATATATAATTTTATATATTTTATTAGTAGCAGCCCGGGGACTGCAATTAATATTGTAAATTTGTAACAATGTAGCTTGAGTTGACACCAACTTAGCTTCAGTCGCATACAAAAACTCTGCTCCTTTTCTGCTCCACCCTCCACTTTGTTGTCACAGCTTACATCTTTCTGTCATGTGCCCAATAATATAAATTTAAGATTATTTTTTGTGCATTTGTCTTTTAAATAATGTAGGAAATAAAAATGAAGTTACAAATTGAAAACTGCAGTAATACTGGCTTTTATGTTTACACTTACCAGAGACCTTGATTTCTTTGTATGACATTGAGTTACCATCTAGCGTCCTTTTGTTTCAATTGGAAAGATGCCTTTTGACATTTTTCATAGGGCAGGCCTACTGGTAATGAATTCCCTCAACTTTGTCTGGGAATGTCTTACTCCATTTGTGAAAGTTTGACAGACATAGAAGTCCTGGTTAACAGTTTGTTTTTCTGTTTGCTTTTTGCAGTTTCAGTGACACAGCCTAGGTAAAAGAAGTTGTGAGCTGTTAGGATGAGTGGCCCAAGTCCTATTTTAACAGGTGGGTTAAATCATGGACTAGAGAGCTTTGTCCAAACAGTTTGACCCACCACACTGACCATAAGGTGCTATGCTAGACAAAAAAAAAAAGCATTAGATAATCTCACAATTCCTTGGAGGGAGAAGGCCAAGAGCTTGCGAGTGCAGTTGGGATGTAACGTGTCTGCTCATGCCTGGACACAGCCTAAGCCAGAAAAAGCTATGGCGTTGCTCTTCTTCTCCCCACCCTGGGGACCTAGGCTTTAAATATCTTCTCCTCACTCTCTTGGAGGAGCTAAGCTAATTTCTCCATTCTGACAGTAGCTCCCTCATGCATGTGTCCCTAATAAAGCCTTGCTTGGTTCTACTACCCCTAGCATTCTCTGGTGAATCCTTTCCCTAGAGGGCAAAGGACTCACTCTTTGGGGTAGCAGTTTAAATATGTCGTCTCACTGCTTTCTGGCCTGCATGATTTCTGATAGCTGATAATCTTACTGAGGGTCTCTTGTATGTGATGTGTCACTTCTTTCTTGCTGCTTTTAAGATACTCTCTGTCTAAGGGTCAAAAAAGACAAAACTTGCAGGCAAACTATAGATTGGAGGCATACAGCAGGGGAAGGGAAGGAGAGGGGTTTAAACAGGGGAGGGAAGAGCACAAGGGACTGTGATGATGGATCATGGGTGATAGGGTGGTAGGAGAACTACAGAGACCACACCTGAGGGAGGAAACCAAATATTGCACAAAAATGAACAACAATGTAAGAAAAGATTTAAAAAGAAAAGATTCTCTTTGTCTTTCAACAGTTTGACACATTCTAAGACACATTATCTGTCATGGTGGATCTTTGAGTTTATCATTTTTGAAGCTCATTGAGCTTCTTGGATATGTAGATGTCTTGCCATCAAATTTGAAAATTTTTCAGTAATTATTTCTTTAACATTCTTTATGCCATCTTTTCCCTTCTTTTTGAATTTCCAAAATGGGTATTTTAGTCTACTTGATGATTCTCCACAGATCCCTTAGGTTCCTGTCACTATTTTTCATTCTTTTTTCTTTTTGCTCATCAGACTTGATAGTTTCAATGGCCCTATCTTAAAATTCACTCATTCTTCTGCCTGTTCACGTCTGCTGTTGAGAAATCCTCTAGTAAATTTTTAAAATTTTAGTTATTTTACTTTTCAGCTCTGGAATTTCTACTTGGTTCTTTTTTATAATTTCTCTCCTTTTGACATTCTCTTTCTGTTCACACATTGTTTTCTGGGTTTCCTTTGCTTCTTTGTCTATAACTTCCTTTAGCTCTTGAACATATTTATAGCAGCTAAAGTTTTTTCTAATGGGTCCAATATTTGGGTTTCTTCAGGGACAGTTTATTTTATTCCTGCGGATGAACCATACTTTCCTGTTTCTTTTTATACCTTGCAATTTCTTATTGAAAACTGGACATTTAAATATAATGTGGTAACTTTGGAAATCAGAATTTCCCTTTCCCTAAAGTTTTCTGGGTTTGATTGTAGAGGAGTATGGTTATCTGTTTAGTTATTTCTCTAAACTATTTTTGTAAAGAATAATGGTATTTCTTGTTATGTGTCATCACCGAAGTCTCTACATTTAGCTTATAGTTGGCCAGTGTCTTAAGGGAGATTTCTTTGAACACTAGGAACTAGAACAAGCCTCACCTCTCCTCTGTGCTGGGGAACTCCTTCAATCTTTACCTAGGCTGTTTACAATTCTGCCTTAGCCTCACTTCCTGCTGGCACTGAACATGGAGAACAACAAGCTTAGGGTTTTCTCAGGTCTTTTCTGAGCATGCATTTTCCCTGGATATGTGTGTGACTTTCTAAATTTCCAGTATACACAGGCACTTTTGAATGTTTTAATTTCCCGAAGAAACTTCCTCTAGCTTTTTCCTCCAAGGTTTTAGGCAGTATATTGCATGGTCCAACCATAATCTTTAACCCAGGCAGCTGGGTTTTTTTCAAGAAGATACCTGCACCCCTATGTTTATTGCAGCACTATTTACAATACGTAAGATATGGAAACAGCCCAAATGCCCAAAAATAGATGACTGGATCAAGAAGATGTGATATATATATACAAAATGGAATACTATTCAACAAGCAAAAAAGATAAACTCACGCCATTTGCAGTAACATGAATGGGGATGGAAGGGATTATGCTCGGTGAAATAAGGGATCAGGGAAAACATAATAAATAAATAAAACAAAGTTAGCAGACAACTATAAATCAGAGACATTCTGCAGGGAGAGGGATCAAAACAGGGGAGGGCAGCGCACAAGGGACTATGGTGATGGTTCACAAGTAAATTGGTGGTGGGAATTTTACGGGAACTACACCTGAGAGGAGAAAGCACATGCTGTACAAAAATAAACAATGATGCAAAAAGACATAAATAAATATTTAAAAAGTGATGTTTTAACATCTCTTTCAATCAACATGTCTTCCTATTTATTTATTTATTTATTTATTTATTTATTTATTTGTCGGTCCCTGTTTCTCCCAACTTGCAGGCCCCAGTAACTGCTGCTCTATTCTGTTTCTATAAGTTTAGCTTTTTAGGAGTTCACATGGAAGTGAGACCAGATATTATTTGCCATCCTCTGCTGGCTTACTTCCCTCAGCTTAATGCATCCAGGTTCACCATATGTTGTCACAAATGTAGCACTTCTTTCTTTTTAGGGCTGGATAATATTCCACTGCATACTACATACAGTACTGCATTTTCTTTATCTACTGAAAGTGTGTGGATTTAGGTGAATTCCATTTCTTGGCTATTGTGAATAATGTTGCAGTGTGCATGGGAATGCAGATATCTCATCAAGATAATGATTTCTCTCTTTTTTTTATTGTGGCAGAGTTGACATAGTAGTTTCAGGTGTACATCAGAATGATTCAATATTGTTATATATTGTTTTTTAATAATTTTTCAGTCATTTACATAGGTAATTTTGGGAGTACACTTCACCCCTCCATATGTGCATGTGCTTCATTCACTCTCTTCCTATCCCCTTCCTTCTCCTATTCCCTTCTCCCAGCCCCCCTGGAGACCGGTATATTTTTCACAGTCCAAGAAATATCTTTGCTCTATATATTGTGAAATAATAACCACACTAGTCTAGTTAATGTTTGTTCCCATACATATTTCCAGTCTTTTTTTCTTGTGATAAGGACTTTTAAGATCTACTCTCTTAGTAACTTTCAAATATGCAGCACAGTATAGTTAATAGCCAGCATGCTGAACATTACATGCCCATAACTTATATATTTCATAACAGGAGGTTTCTACGTTTTGACTGCGTATTAACCCATTTTGCCTACCCAACTCCCACCCCCACCTCTGCAACCACTAATCTGTTCTCTGTATGTATGAACTTGCTTTATTTGTTTTTCAGATTCCACATTTAAGTGAGATCAGATCATGTTTGTCTTTCTCTGTCAAGTTTATTTCAGTTAGCATAATGCCTTCAAGGTTTATACATGCTGTCACAAATGTCAGGATTTCATTCTTGTTTGTGGTATGTAGTATTCAGCTGGGTATATACCACATCTTTTTTATCAATCCAGCCATGGATGGACACTTAGATTGTTTTCATATCTTGACTATTATAAATAATGCTGCAATGAACATGGAGGAACATTTATCTTTTCAAATCAGTGCTTTCATTTTCTTCTGATAAATACACAGAAGTGGAATTGCTGGATCATATAGTAATACTAATTTTAATTTTTCAAGGAAACTCCATGCTGTTTTCCATAAAGGATACACCAATTTACACTCCCACCTACAGTGCACAAGGGTTCCCTTTTTCTCTACACCCTCACCAGCACTAATTATTTCTTGTCATTTTGAAAATAGCCATTCTAACAGGTGTGAAATCTCATTGTGGTTTTGATTTGCATTTCCTTGATGATTAGTTGCTTTTGCTTTCAAGTCAGATCCAGAAAATCATTTCCAAGAGTGATGTCAAGAGGATCTTGATTTCAGTTCTTTTGGATAAATACCCTGAAGTGGGATTGCTTGATAATATGGTAGTTCTGGTTTTAATTTCTATACTGTTCTATAATCTTGTCCTCCCCACATAACCCTCACATCAATTAGAAGTTAGTCACATTTTCTTCCTACCCAGTCTCAGGCAACTACTAATCTATTTTCTGTCTCTATTAGTGCCTTTTTTTGACACTTCACATAAGTGGAATCATACAATATGTAATTTTCTGTGATATGCTTATTTGACTTAGCATAATATTTTGAAGATCTGTTCATGTCATAGCATGTTATCAGTACTTTCTGTTTATTGATGAATAATATTCCACATTTTGTTTATCCATTCATCAGTTGATGGATATTTGGATTGTTTTTATTGTTTCTGTGCTCTTAAAATTATAGTTTAAGTTCTTTCCAAAACAGGATCCCAGGAATTCCCAGGTTCAAGTGTGCCCCTTTGCTTGCTCCGCTGCCTTCTTGCCTGGGTTTTCCTTCACCACCATTAAACCCCAAGATATAAGATGTGACTAAACAGGACTCCCTCCATTGCAGGAGCCCTCTGCTCATTCAGAGGAGGTAGCAGAGGCCAACATGGAAAACATACAGGAACTTTTTCTTGGAACTGGGTTTTGTTGAGAATTGCCTGCATGAACATCACTGTCTTTTCCCTGATCCTTTTTCTCTGGTTTCTGAAAATAAAGCAGTGCCCCATCTACAATAATATGGGAGGCAAAAAGAACCCTAGGCAACTCACCATTGTAGTGTTCCTGCCATCCCAAAGTTCCTCAACAGTCCACTTTCTCCTTTCCACTTTTCAGAGTCTTCCTATGCTTGATTGTTAGGCCCAACATTATTTTGTTGTAAGAGGGAGAACTAGTGTGAAATGAGCCATTAATTTTGAAAACATAATTATTAATTCCTTCTTTCTTTATATTTTGTTGTCATTTTTCTGTATTCTTAAGTTGACTGCTGAGTTCATTTATTGTCAGTCAACATAGTTCATGTATTATCAGTTGAAATCTATTAGAAAATACTGGAATAAATAATGAATTTAATGCTACAACTTTCTTATGAGCACTACTTTAGCTGCAAATCATGATTTTTGATGGGTGCTGATTTCCTTGCTAATCATTTTTAAACAATTTGTAATTTCTGTTTTGATTCTCTGTTTAACCCAAGGGTTATTTAGAAGAGTGTTGTAAAAATGTCATGTGGATAGATTTGAAGCAGAGCTATTTCTCCATGTCTGCATATTTCTACGTAAGGCCAGGAGCTCCTCAGAGAGTTAGGTTTTTTTTCTGAGAAGTTCTCATGGAAAGATGAGATTAGAAATTTGGTCCCTTGCTACTCTTTTCCTATTCTTCATTCTTCAGGTGTTTATTGTGTGCTCATATTCAACAAGTCTCAAGATGTTTGGTCTTGAAAAGAGAGAAAAAAAGAAGTGTGTATTGGTTCTGGTGATTATATGTATACGCAAACCAGTTCAATAGCAATACCTGGCAGTAGGGATTAAATGACTGGCAACAACAATTCAGAGAAGAGGGAAATCAGTGCAGGCTAAAGTAGTTAGGGAAAGACCTCTTGGAGAAGGGAGAAGTATTTGAATTAGACCTTGAAAGATAGGTAAGATTTAAATACAGGTGGAAAGACTGACATATCAAAGTCTCCCATTGACAGATATCAGAAAGTTGGATTGTGGTGGTAGATGAAGATATACTCCCTTTTAGCTGTGTTGAATTTTAGACATCCACAGGGAGATACATGGAAGTTTTTGATCCTCTTTTAATAATAAACTAGTTGAGTTTAGCTTTGTCCAAAACAGTTGTCTAACCTGTTTTTTTATCTTGGCTTGGTCAGAGGAATCATGTTATGCTTGTGTATATGTGTCATGGATGGTGTACCAGATATCTTCTACTTACCCCTACTGATCCAGTTTCCACTCCTTTATGGGAGGCTAACCTATATGGATTATATCAATGAGTTCCCATCCTTTCTTGACTTCTGGTAGGATTTGAGCAGTGGAGATCCCTGGTTGAACAACGAAATTAACATCAGACAGATTAGTAAGATAAAAACAAATTTGTTTACAAACGTATGGAGAATTTACATGGCTGTAAATTCTAGAGTAAATGAGACAGACTGAGGGTTTATTCGGAGCTAAGAAATGGGATAGGAGCCTAGGTGTCATGAAGAGAGGAGGGGGTCTCACAGGATGAGGAGAGAGGGACTCATGACAAAATCAGATGCTCTAGATATTTGCCCTGCCTTGAGATAGGTTTCGCTGATAAACATGTTATTTTATAGAGGTTACCTAAATCTGGGTAATCTTCATTCTCTAAGGTAATAGTAATTTCTCTTAAAGCCTGCAGGGTCTAGATTGACCTTAGCTCCACATGCCAAGATGACATATACTGGGAATAGTCTGCTTTGGACATTTTTGGGAGACCTATTCTTCAAAACTATGGTCAGGATGTTTATTCCTGGCTTCCTCCTTGCAGGATTGCCTCAGGCTGGCTTCTCCCCCTTAACTAAATGATCACACCTCCTCACAAGGGGACCATCTCTATACCATAGACTCCTTTTTCTGGTATCTCCTCTTTCCCCTCATCCTTTTGCGTATAAGTGTGGTAACAGCCCCAATTACTGCACTGTCTATCCTTCTTGAATTTTCTATACTCTGCCCATACCTTTGTACATAGTTCTTTTGTTAAACTTTCTACTAATTATGCTAATTGGAGTGTGCCATCTGTTTCCCGCTGGGACCCTGACTGATACAGATGAAGGCTCAATTTTCAAAGACTTAGAATACAGTAAAAAAGCCTAACATCAAATATGACTAAATAAGATTCAATATGTCTCTCTCTGATTAATTTGGGCTCTTGCATCTAGATAATCATTCTGAACCACATTCTTCAGAGTATCATAGATGTGTGGAGTGCCAGTTCATGGAATATTAACAATAGCTAGAATTTGTTAGTTACTTAACTCTCTCCTTGCTTAGTGCTAAACATATTTTACATGCATTATTTCACTTAACCTCCACAACAGTCCTATGAAATAGGTAATGTTGTTAATTTTTGTAGCTGAGGAAAGTAAGGCTCAGAGAGATTAAATAATTTGCTAGTGATTTCATAGCTAAGCAAAGCTGGGATACAACCTAAGGTTTGTGTGACTCTAGAATTTATATTCGCACTCTATTCTTAATTTACTACTAAATCCTAAATTCAAAGTGTTGTCCACACAGTGGTAGTGTTAGGGGCTTGTTAGAAACACAATCTCAGGCTCCACCTCACATCTCCTAAATCACAATCTGCATTTTAGAAGATCCTTAGGGGATTCACATGCATATGAAAGCTTGAGAAGGAATTTTCTAAAGCATGTTGCTCTGCTACTATAGAAAATTCTGTTTGATTGATGCTGGGTAATAATCAATTCACCATTTATGAGTACGTTATATCAGAACATCATATTGTATGCCTTGGATACATACAATTTTATTTTGTCAATCATCTTCAATAAAGCTGTAAAAAAAAAAAAGCTTTACTGTTCTGTGCTCTTTAACTTTGACAACATGTGGTCTAGCTGGAATCCACAAAGCTAGTGCCATCATTTTCAAACAAAGGCATTATGAGCGGGTTGGGAACCTAGCCTGGTAAGAGGAAGCAGGCAGAGCTGCTGCTGCAGTAGAAAGGGAGCTTGGACATAGACGCTGCCAGATTTTAAACATGTTTTACACTCACCTTTAGCTGCTGCACTTAAGAGACTCCTGAATCTGTGTGTACTTGGCCAGTCCCCAGAAAAACTAGATTACTAGGAAAGTTTGATTTCATGCCCTGGAGCTTTCCTTTTCACAGTATTTGCTTCCATCCCCAACCCTTAGTCACTACCCTGCCCCCATGTCCTTCCTTTCTCCCTTCCTTTCTTCCTTCCTTCCTTCCTTCCTTCCTTCCTTCCTTCCTTCCTTCCTTCCTTCCTTCCTTCCTTCCTTCCTTCCTCCCTCCCTCCCTCCCTCCCTCCCTCCCTCCTTCCCTTCCTCTCTTTTCTCTTCTCTTTCTCTCCCCCCTTTTGATATCAGCGTTAATAAAATATATCAAATGATAAATCTATGAATGTGCTCTCTCTCACTAGTCGTCAGGGGAATTCATACTAAAAATCCTAAGATACCACTCACTATGTACCCATCAAAGTGGCTAAAATGAAAAAAAGACTAACAATATCAGGTTTTGATGAAGATGTGGATGGATTGGAATATTCGTCCACCGTTGGTGTTAGTGTAAATTGGTAAAACTACTTTGGAAAACTATTTTGCAGAATCTACTAAAGCTGAAGGTTTGCATCCCCTATGACCTAGTAATTCCATTGGCAGATATTTAGTCAAAAGTAATCCTCTCACATTTGCACAGAGATACACATGCATATATAGAGAAGTTCACTGAAGATATGGTGAAGGATAGAATTGGATATTCAGCTATGAACTTAATGTATATACACGTTGATTCTCAATGATGTACACTTGAAATTTATATAATATTATAATGCAATGTTAGTTCAATAAAAAATTATATATTTTAAAAGACAATACAAATTAAAAATAAAACAAGCAAAAAAAAAAAGAAATCCATTGCAGAATTTTGTTTGTGACAGTAAAAAATGGAAAACAACGTAAATTATAGTAATTTACCAGAATGAATATATATATTGTGGTGTGTTCATCTTGTAGAATTCCATAAAGCAGCTAAAATGAGAGGAGTTGTAACTACTCATAGCAACACAGAGCAACAGCACAATGTATCAAAGCATAGTGTTGAGGGGAAAAGTTGCAGAAGATCCCGTATAATTACATGTATGTAAAACAGAAGAGCACAAAACAGTATCCTACAATGTTATGGCACATTCACGGAGAGTAAAACCCTAGAAAGTTGATATAGAATGTGACTACCAGAAAGGAGGAATCTGGGGAGCAGCAAGAACAAAGTGGGGAGGGAGCACAAAGGACTCTGATGGAGACTGGGTGCTTTGATGGTAGGTGTGGGGTGGCAACAACACCTGAAAAGGGGAATCCTGTACATCTAAAACACAATAATGTAAACCAATGTTAACTCAATGAAAAAGATAAAAAGTTTACATGATTAAATGTTTTCTCTCTGACACTAGATATGCTGGTAGTCATTTTTTTATTCTACTTCCTAGAATATTTTTATATTTGCCTAAATAAAAGCAACATATTTTAGCAGGTTTATGGCATTATATAAATTATCTTGTGAGTTATTAAAAATATTCTCCCATCAAAAAATATATTTGTATACACATACACACACGTGTATACACACACACACACACACACACACACATGACCAGTCACTTCCAGAGATAGGACAAAAAGCCAGTATTATTTCTCTTTCTTATTTTAATTAAGATAGTTTTTAGTTTAAAGTTCACAGCAAAATTGAGAAGGTACAGAGGTCTCCCATATTCCTCGTTCTTCTTAAACCTAAGGACCTGAGGCTTAAAATTCAGAAGGATCTGCGCAATCATTTACTTAGCTCCATGTGTCCAGTAGCTAGGTCATGTGGAACTCAGAACACATTATGGGAGTGCCATGAGTTTTGGGGGTCAATAGGGCTTATGGTCTCTTTTACATGAAGACAGGGAGCAAGGCTGCTATAAACTTTCTTTTTTTAAAGATTTATTTTATTTATTTATGCATACTAGAGCTGGGGTGTAGGCCAGAGTTGCAGGGAGGTGAGAGGATTCACCAGAGACAGAGTGGGGAGCAGAACAGGCGGATCTACTGAAGTACACTGCTGAGGGGAGCAGCAGGAGAGGCAGGAGAGGTCTGCTGTGTCATATGGGTCAGCTCCCTGGTGGGGGATTGAACTCATGTTCTAGTGGCGGGGGATTGAACTCATGTTCTGATAGCTTCATAATGCTGAGTCTTAACCCCTGCACCACCAGGGCGGCCCTTATAAACTTTCTTTTCTACATCCTTACCCTCTGTCAGCTGGCCAGGAATGCTGAGTTTGACCTGCTTAAAGCTATCAGTAAGCAAGGGAACATGAAACACTACCAAGCTGTTCTCCAGTGTCATTAAAATGGACTGTTGGCAAGAGTGCTTGAATCGAAACCCTAAGTTCTGAACCACACAGGGTAAGGGCCTACAGGGCATTTAGTTGAAAACCAAATTCTTGAAAATGAAAGGCAAGATATGGACCCTGCTCTTCCTAACCTACTGGGGCTACTTTTTTCTCAGTTACTTAATACTTAGCTTTCAGTTCCTGGTGTTGTTAAGGCCTTGAAAATCTACCAGAAGGATGTGTGAGATAGAATAAAAGCTGTTGGGGGAGGAGGGGAGGAGAAAAAGAATGGTTGTTTCCATTCTTTGATGTTGAAATTGATGGACTGCCCCCCTATTTTTAGGCAGTTGCTCTATTGTAGTAATGACTCCGGAAGAGCCTTAAAAGAGGTTTGGGTTCTAGTCCCAACATTACCGCTTAGTAACTCTGTGACCTTAAGCAAATCAATAACCTTTCTGAACTTAATTTTTTTCAGCTATAAAATGGTGATAATAATACTGTTTACCTAATATGATGGTTGAGAGTGCATAGCACAGTGCCTGGCACATGGCGAGAGGTCAGTAAATTAACAGTCATTCTTGTTATGATCATTTATGGAAGCAAAGGTGAATGTTTTGAGTAAGAGAAGGAAATCTGGGCTACTTAATGCCAAATGCAGCAGACAGGTTAAAGTGGATGAGAACTGAGAAAAAGCATGGGTTTTGAGACTTGATTAGAAATGCTGAGTGATATTTACATTTGAGACTTCTGAGCTTATTTTCACTGGAAATGGGAATCAGAGTTCAGAAAGGAAATTCATCACTTTTTTGTAGTCAGAATACATATTTATTTTTTCAGAGCAAGTGATGTTTATAGGGAGAGTATGTAAGAAGGTAGCTGCAGCTGTGACGGCCACAGCCAACGCTTGCTGTCCTTTTGTCCCTTAGAACTTTCTGTGAAGTGAGCCTCCCTGGTGGTGCAGCGGGTTAAGTCTCAGCACTATGAAGCTATCCGCAGCCACTGCAGCAGTAGTTCGATCCCTGGCCAGGGAGCTTCCCACATGGCACAGCAGAACTCTCCTGTCTCGCCCACTGCTCCCCTCAGCAGTGTATTTCAGTCGATCGGACTGTTCTGCTCCCCACTCTGTCTCTGGTGAATCCTCCCAACCTCCCTCCCCACACACACCTCTGGCTTACACCCCAGTTCTTGTATGCATAAATAAATAAATCTTTAAAAAGACAGAACCTTCTGTGAAGTGAAAATGTTTCTCTAGCCATGCTGACCAACACACATGTGGCTACTGAGCACTTGAAATGTGCCTAGAGTGACTGAGGAACTGAACATTTAATTCTATTTATTCTTAATTAGTTTACATTTAAACAGTCACATGTGAGTACTGGCCGATTGATATCTAATTGGGGAAGCAAGGCATGCACTTTTCAAACCAGTTAAACACCAGAAGGATTGGAGTCAGAGAATGGAGTCTCAATTGTTTAGAGAAAGACTGCTATCCTGTTGGGCTTCAGAATTCAGAGAGAGTCCTGTAGAGCATATAAAACTGGGGCTTGTCCTTGAAGCTTTTGTCTTGTTTGGATAGAAGAAAAGAAGACAATTAATTCGTCACTCAGATAGGTTAGAAAGGGTAGGAAAGTTTTAGAGTTAGAAATGCCTCCTATATGAGAATTTGAGGACAAGGTACATTGTAGAATAGAGCATTCATATTAGGAGGTAGGTGGATTTAGACCAGGTCATGGACAGCCTTAAATGTTAGAATGGTGTTTGAGCTTTGCCCACATAGGCCAATATTTTGCAAAGCTTGCTTGAAACACAGATTCCCAGGTTTTACCCTAATATATCAAGTCAAATTTTCTGGGATGCAGTCTAGGAGATCAATATTTTTAGCAAGGTCTCCAGGTGTTTTTGATGCACATTCAAGTTTGAGATCTATTAGGTAGGCAGAAGGGAGCCCTTGGACGTTTTTGGTCAAAGGAGTGACATGATAATAAAGGTACCTTAGGAAGCTTAGTAAGGTGGGCAGGGGCCTCCCTGGTGGCGCGGTGGTTAAGCACTGCACTTTGGAGCTGTCGACAGCGGTGACACGAGTTCGACGCCCCGCGGGGGAGATTCCCACATGGTGGGGCAGACCTCTCCTGCCTCGCCCGCTGCTCCCCTCAGCAGTGTATTTCCCTCGATCTGCTTGTTCTGCTCCCCACTCTGTCTCTGGTGAACCCTCTCGCCTCTCCATGCCTCTGGCCTGTACCCCAGCTTGTATGCAGAAATAAATAAATCTTAAAAAAAATATAAAAGTAAGGTGGGCAGGCATAGGATGTCAAAACTAGAATAAGGAGACCAGTTAGATGACACTTAGAATAGTTCAGATATGAGTTTCACGAATCTAGATCTTGTTCCTGGCTAGTATACTTGAAATTGTCAATCCTGCAGGCTGTCTTTTCATTTCCTACACAATTTGCTTGATATTTTAAATGACTAGGGTCTAGGCCCCGGAGCCTGACTTCTTGGAATAAGTCCCAGCTGCACTATCCCAGCTGCTTTAGCTTAGGCAAGACACTTAACTTTTCTGTGCTTCAGTTTCTTTATATGCTGAAGATGATCATAGCTCCTGTCCCCTCAGGGCATTATGAGGATTAAATAAAAAAAATGCCTTCCAACAGAACCTGACATATAGTAGGCACTCAGTTAATGTTGGCATTGTTAGAGTGCAGACTGAGGGGCACCTTGGGGTCCCAAACCTGCATGTTCTAAGTAGGTTCTGCAGCCCACTGCATAAAGACAAAACATGCTCCATTGCATAAGATCTTCAATAAGAAGAACTTTAATATAATTAGTGTGCAATAGAAGATAAAGAATATAGCTAAACTAGTTTCCCCATGAAACACCCAAAGTTATACTTCCCTTTGTAGGTAAATGCCCAGCCAAACAGGGTTGGTTCAAAGCAGGGCCACCGAGGTCCAAAAGCCTGCCACAAGTCTAAGGCACTTTCGGGTGAGGACTGCCAGGAAATTGGCAGTTAAGTCTGGAAGGAAGGGAGCAAATTCAAAATACAAGTCAGATAAAGGCTGCCATTGTCAGCCTCCCTGCAGGTCTTACACCCAGCCCCCTTCCAAGTACTTCCTTCCATGACCCCCAAAATCCCTGGTGCGAGTTCATGCGGAGAAGTAAGTGCGCCCTCCTTCACACGTCTGTTCCACGAGTCTCCTCCAAGTCTTCTTCTCCAAGTCCACTTCTCACAGCTCCACTCCACCCTTCCTTAGGTGGGGCAGGAACATGGAATCTCCCCTTTTGTGGAAATTACACTGTAACATCATTACTATGATTTAAAGTAAAGAGCTTTTAGTTTATTCCAATTTGTGTAATAGCTAAAGCTAATAATTTACATTTCACCAAAAAAAAAGTGTTTAATTTTCCCATTCAGAATATTAAAACCATTGCCTGGACTTTTCGCTTCATGAGTTGTGTTGCAAGCACAATTCTTCACTCAGTTTAATGTAGGATTGTCCATAAAACAAGTCTAAACAGAGAAGATGAATCGCTCTTCCCACTGAATGTACAAACCTATGTCTAGTTCTTGACTATGAATTAGATCTCTTTTAAACATTGTACTTTCGTATTGCTACTAGTTTCCACTGAATGCTCTTTGTGATATTTACTTCAGAAAAAGAGAATGAACTCCTTTTGCTCTTCTAGGAGGCTGACAATGAAAATAAAATTCAGTTTCTTGTCTGGACATGTAGCCTGCTGCCAGCGACCTCACTGGGCTCCGTGGGTGCAGAAAGAGTGTTTTTTTGAGGAACCGGAAAGTCTCTGTAGGCTCCTTACGTGGGAGTTTGTGCACTTCTTCTTCTCCTCCTTTTTTTTTTTTTGCTTCTGTAATACATTTATTTTTTATATAATTAAATTTATTTATTTTCTTACATTGTTGTTCATTTTTGTACAATATTTGATTTCTTCCGCCAGGTGTTGTCCCTGTAGTTCTCCCACCACCATCCCCTGTGAGCCATCACCACAGTCCCTTGCGCTCTTCCCTCCTCTGTTTTGAGAGGACCCCCTCCTTTCCCCTGCTGTGTGCCTCAGTTCTATGGTCAGCTTGCACTTTTTATCTTTTTCCTGACCCTTTGTTCTGTTTTCCTATTTTCTACCTATCAGTGACACCATCTGATATTTTTCTTTTTCCTTCTGACTTACTTCACACAGCACAATCCCTTCCAGCTCCATCCTTGTTGCAGCAAATCCACTTCTGGGTGCTCTGTCACTCTTGTTCTAGGCCTCACCTGAACAGAGGCTACTCCTAGCCTCTTCACTTCCTAGCCCCTCCAGTTTCTGCCGTCCATTGCCCGAAGAACTCTCGAGATGGACTGTGAAGTCTTGTGGGCAGAGAGGGACAGAGATAGTGAAGACCACTGATAGCCACCTACTCGCTTAAGAACCAGGCTGAGGGGGTCTCCCTGGTGGCCCAGTGGTTAAGTGCTGTGGAGCTGTGGGCAGCGGGGACGCGAGTTCGACGCCCGGCCGGGGAGATTCCCACATGACGCGGCAGACCTCCCCTGCCTCGCCCGTTGCTCCCCTCAGCAGTGTATTTCCATCGATCTGCCTGTTCTGCTCCCCACTCTATCTCTGGTGAACCCTCTCGCCTCCCCATGCCTCTGGCCTGTACCCCAGCTTGTATGCATAAATAAATAAATCTTAAAAAAAAAAGAACCAGGCTGAGCCAGGTAATCACCTTAGATTCTACTTTCTGCTTTTACAAACACAGTCACTCCTAACTTTGTTTGTTTAGATTCTCTTGTAGGGTTGAAAAAGATGGACCTGTGACATGATTGGTTAAGGTTTGTTTTATATACATTTGAACAGATGAACACATATTTTCCCTACCATGTACCTAATTATTTTCCTTCCTTGGACTCAGTCACTGTTACCAGTTTCTTGTGTAACTTTCCAGAGATAGTCTATACTATTTGTATGTGTGTGAGTGTGTGTGTGTGTGTATGTGTGTATATATATATATGCCTTTAATTATTATACAAATTGTAGCCTACCATAAATGCTACTCCACATCTTGCTTTTTTTTCACTTAATATATATGGGAGACTGTTTCATATCAGTACATAAAGAACTTCTTTATGCACAGTACTCCATAATCATTGTAGCTGTACCAAACTTTATTTAAGAACTCCTTTGTTAGAGAATGTTTAGATGGTATCCAATCTTTGGCTACTATAAACATGCTTGTACATATTACATTTCACATGTGAGACTTCATCTCTGGGAGCAATTGTTTGGAGTCCACTGATCATTTGCTCATTTAGTTGCTTGGTGGCTATGAGACCACAGTACTATGTGTGGAATGAAAGATTCTAGGAGACCTAGCCATGCCTAATTACTTGGATGTCACAGGATGCTACGCTAGAAGGAACTTTACAGATCCCAGATAGGGCCAAGATCACACAGAGATTTAAAGCAGGTCCAGGATTATAACCCACAGTTTCTACTCCAGTCTATAATGTAGCTGTTTTTACTAATCCACGCGACCATCTGGGAGAGCTTGGGCACAGCATGATTTCTGTCCTAACAAGTAGGACATTATTTGGCCTGCTGTGATCTTACTATCCTGTCTTTACCTGATTTTCTCATTTCGAGGTCTGACTTTGCCAATTGAATTTACCTTACTTCCCCGCTTTGACTTTCCCCACTAATAACTCCATCTATGTTTTTTAAAATTAAAGCCCAACTCCTTTTTGATTTGGAGGCCCTTTAGCGGTAAAGCCAAGGAGAAGAGGCAGGGTGCGGGGCAGATGACCTAGTAGTGATGCAAGATTCACCATCTTATCTGTTGCTTTGTACTCTTAGCTTGTTCATGCAGTTTAGGGGAGTCCCTCTTTCCTCTTCACAGGGCTCCTTCCCTTGGCACCTCATGCTCAACCTTAACCTTAAACAGGTGTTTAACGTGCCTAATAAAAAAGAACAGGAAAGCATGTGCAGATAGTTTAATTCTCACTGAATTGTATTAAGGGGCAAAGTGCAGGTGATATTTGTGGGAAGTCCACAGAAATCAGGGCTTTGGTGTCAGAGACAGATCCTTTGTGCAGAATGACTCCAGTTTATATTCACTGTGGCCCAGACCAGAGAATGTTAACTGCTGCCAATGTTTATGAGATGCACACTCTGATGGCAGATAAAAGCATTCTAGGGACAGATTGGAATCGATTGTAGTTGTGTTCAGAATAGGAGCCTCTGGGCACCTACATTGCATGGAGGACAGGGCCCTGGAGCCTGCGTGGAGTGTCCCCAAAGTGATTCTTTGTGACTACACCTATGAGAATTACTGCCTCAGGGATGGAAAATTGGGAAGGTGGTCATGAGCCTTTGAATTGGGGGTGACAGGAGCCGACTAGCAATTCCAGGCAGCGTGCAGTTACTTCATTTGAGAAGACATAAGACTCGTTAGGTGCCCCCTACATGCTCCCAGACTCTGTTTCTAACATGACTTATCATGCTGTGCCCTAATTGACTCTTCTGTCACCTTTCTTTATAAATCTAGAGGGTTCTCAGCAACAAGCAACAGAGGTTGGCTAATTTGCGAAGAAAATGTTTTTCTTGAAAATATATCAAATAGCTCACGGACTCACAAGCTGGACTGAAGCAGACTCAGTGCTACACAGCCAGCGTTGCAGCTGACATGGCACTACCACCGCTGCTGGGCACCAGGAGTGTGCTAGCTCAGGTCCTCGGAGGGGCTGATGTCAAACTGGGATAGGACATGCACGAGATTTATTGTGAGAACAAATAGGGAGAGTGTTCGTGGAGGCTGGGTCAGCTGTCAGGCTGTAGCGTGAGTCTGATCTTTGTGGGGGAGAGAAGGAGAGAAGGTTGGGGAGGAAGTCTTAGACTGAAGTGCAGTGCTGTGAAGTTCTGCGAGGATGATGGGGAATCTTTTGACCAAAGAGGCAGGTACATCATCTTGTTTAATCTCAGAAATGGGCCTGACTTGGTATCCCTGCCATACTCAGTGTGGAGTGGTGTGGTCTCGTAGCACAGCAGCAAACATTGGCATGAATTTACAACCCAGCATCTGGGGAAAAGATCAACCCCACTCCCAGAAGTGGGTGATGCAATGTTTTGGGGACTATGTAGTGGTAATGACGCTACTAAAATCACTGAATTGTGCCTCTCAGTTCTTCCACTGAATTGTATACTTTAAATGGGTAGTTGGCGTGGTATGTGGATTATATGTCAATATGGCCATTATTTAAAAAATAAATAATATCCATCACACCTCCCTCCCCTGTCACTCCCCACCAGGCAACACCCTAAATTTCATGCTCCAATTTGTGATAGCACTATTTTCTCATTGATGCTAATTTAGACGATCATTTTAACCAGATGTGTGGTTTTTTTGTTGTTTTTTTTTAAGATTTATTTCTTTATGCATACAAGAGCTGGGGTTTAGGCCAGAGGTGGGAGGGGGGGGTGAGAGGATTCACCAAAGACAGAGTGGGGAGCAGAACAGGAAGATCTACTGAAATACACTGCTAAGGAGAGCAGTGGGCAAGACAGGAGAGGTCTGCTGTGCCATGTGGTTAGCTCCCTGGCCGGGGATCGAACTTGTGTTATAGTGGCTGCGAATAGCTTCATAGTGCTGAGACTTTACCCTTTGCGCCACCAGGGAGGCCCATTAACCAGATGTTTTAAAGGAAATTGCTGAGGATAAGGGCTGCAAGGATCTCACTGGCTGTGTTTTGACTCCGGGGCCAGATCCTGCACGTGCATGATACTGATGAGGGAGTGGTTTACACCCGCGTGGGTTACCATTTTTGTCCTCAGGGAACTTACAGTAAAAAGACAGGGCCCGGAGGATACAGAATTGATTTTCTATTAGGTATCTTTAATTCAGGATTAAGATAAGGAGTCTAGCAGCCTAAAGTGAGTCCTCGACAGAAGGAAGCCATTCCCCCAGCCTAGCTACTGCTCCTCTGGGCCCGCTCCTCCTACCAGCTCCTGTGCTGTGGCTGCCCTGTCAGTTGATGGCTCTAGATCTCTCCTCTTCCCACACTCCGCTCCTGAGAGGCCCTAGAGCAGTGTCCTACAGGCTGTGGTGGCTCTGAAAGCTCAAACTCCCCCTGAGTCTTACGCAGTTCAGAGGGGTTCTGAATGTTGATAAAGATGCCAAGAACTTTTAGACCAGATGGTTTTTAGACATATTCTCTGTTCCTGTTACATTGGGGGTGAAAGATGGTGGATAAGGAATCCAAACGCGAGTCTCCCTTTTTTGTAGAATAGCAAGAAGAAGATATTGAGCTGTGAAGGTGTTCCTAGGACCTTGGCAGTCTCATAACTGTCAATATTTCTAGCATTTCTAGGCCTAAGAAGAGTAACAGCCTAGTCTAGAGAACTCCTGAAAGAGGAAAGAGAGCTGAACAGAAACAGCAAAATTTACAGTTTCTTCCAGCAGGGCAAAGGAACAGGGAAATAAGAGACCAGAGGATTTAGTGACCTAAAGCGCTAGAGCATCCTAGGACTGAAAATAGAGAAGCTGGTGGGTGAGGGGATCAGATGGCAGGAAAGTCATAGGTCTATACCAGCCATGGGGAAATGACAAAAAAAGTATAATAGTAGGGGGGCTCAGTCTTCAAAGAGCTCATAGTAATTTAATTGTGGAATAAAAATTAGTATACTTAAAATAATTTTTAATTTGGTGCAAAACTGTGGGGCTGGCGTCCTCTGTGATCTGAGTGGCTGATGGGGGGAGTGAGTGTTCCAAAGGACTTTATGCCCCAGCTAGCATGGCCACAGCTTTTAGAGATGTGTGCCCGAGTCCTGCAGTTTACTGGAGGAAGTATGGGTGAAGAATCTTCATCATCATTCGTCAATCACTACTGTCATCAACAAGTGCCACAATAAACATTAATTGAGCATCCCTCCCAGATTCTACCCTCTTTAGGAGAAGCAAAGCAAACACAGAAAGAGCTGACTGACTCTTGCAGGAGCAGGTGGCAGTAGCATAAAGTCAGAGGGAAAAGGGAAGATTGGGGAGGTGAGAGAAGGCTTCCTGGAGGAGATGCACTTGAGTTGACCCTTAAGGGAGGTTAGGGTTTGGATTAGTGTGGAAAAGAGCACTGTCAGTGGCCCCACCGAGGTGTAAGAGGGTGGTCCTCAGGAAAGGGGAGTGTCCCAGGTTCCCTGCCCCACCCAAGGGAGGGTGGAGCTGAGCAGGAGAGATAAGAAGTTGGAGAGGAAAGGGAGAAGGATGCAGTCTGGAGAGCCAGAAGAGGGCCTCCCTGGTGGCGCGGAGGTTGGGCGCTGTGCTGTGGAGCTGTCAGCAGCAAGTTCAATGCCCAGCTGGGGAGAATCCCACATGGCGCGGCAGACCTCTCCTGCCTCCCTGCTGCTCCCCTCAGCAGTGTATTTCTGATCTGCCTGTTCTGCTCCCTACTCTGTCTCTGGTGAACCCTCTCGCCGCCCCCGCCCCACGTCTCTGGCCTGTACCCCAACTTGTAAAAATAAAAGAGAGAGAGCCAGAAGAGGCCCAAGGAGCAGAGAGACATGTAAAGAAGCTGCACTGGCCTGGACTGATTGAAACAGATGTGGGTGAGAGACCCGTGGGGAGGTGACAGTGGCAACGTTGATCTTGATTTTGATTTAGCTCTTTAACTCCCAGAATTGTCTGGCTCTTTCTGACCCTTTTCTATGGGTCCCTGCCAAAAGGTGTTTTAGACTTGTGGCGGGCTTTCGGGCCTTGCTTTGGGCCAATCCCATTTGGGTGGACTTTTGCCCACCAGGTGATGGCTAACTTTGGGTGCTTAGTTTAGAAACTATATTCTTTATCTTTTCTGTATTATCACACTAATTGTATTAAAGTTTCTTTTCCACTTAAGGTCTTATATGTTTTATCTTGATGTGGTGGATGGCAGAACCTATTTAAAAGGGGTAGGATTGGGGGTTCTGGGGTGCCCCTCTCCCTGCCCTGTAACAGAGGCACAGAGGTGGAAGTGAGCAAGGCAAACATGATGAAGTGAGATAACCCTCTGGACTGGAGCAAAGGGTATGTGATAGGGCAATACGGGTGATGAAGCCAGAGAGGTAAGCAATGTGGCTATTAGTACAAAGGAGGCATTTTGGAACAGAGTAGGAAGGCACTGTCGCTTTGTCTGTTTGGGGAGTGACAAGGGCACAGGCAAGGAGGGAAGCTGAGAAAAACGTTGAGATTCTACATCCTCATTCTCCCAAGTTAGGGTGACCCACACATCTAGCCCTGAGAAGCGTTTCCTAAAGAAGCCCTAAGACATCCTACACCACACACCATCGAAAAGTCCCAACCAGTCAACACTATGTGTGCACTGTTCTGAAACAGAGTTGACCTCCCTTGTGAAACAGAAAGGAGGAAGGATCAGCTTGCTACCCCAGCTGCTAGCACAGGTGCAGACCAAGCTGGGGCTTCTGCTTCAGAGGCAACAACCTTTAATGTTGATCTGTCACTGAATCAGCCCTAGGAAAAAGAGGCGACCATTGCAGAAATCCTGAAAACCAACACAACAAGACTAAGTCTTCGTCAAGGCCATCATTTGGGTGGCTGCTACTTGGCTGCTCCCATGGGTTCTTTTTACTGACTTCCTGCAGCAAAAGGAGATTAGCACAGGCTGCTACATTTATATTATCAGGAGGCAGATGTTTTCTTTTTTTCTCTGGGGTTTAGAATTATGCAAATGAAGGCCTGAAAACAAAAGCTCAGTGAGGTGGGGGAGGATTGCTCTTAAGAATCCAGGCAATTTTCAGAGCTCCTTAAGACACCCCTCTCAGTTTTTACTAACAGCTCTCTTGGCTCCTTGCCAGTCTATTTAGAATTTGGCACTTCTTTCAGAACCTTCCAGCCAAAGATCTGAAAGTTTATCCTAAAGTTCCTAGCCTGGCCTCATTTTGCAAGTGGAGAAATCAAGGCATCTAATAAGAGCTTTCAGTGCCTCCGGGCTGACCTTGAGTCTTGACACCTTGGCTCCCCCACCCCACCCCGTGCCTCTTAATCTTCCCTCTGCTGCCGACAATCTATCCTGGAAAGGAAAGACTATACATGACCCACTTGCCTCCCAGGTCTCTCCCCCACCCCCACCTTGTGACCCCCACGTTTATCTGGAGGGCAATAGGACCTAGATAGCTTCAAACCTGGGGCCGCGGGAAACACACCTGCCTACCGCGTGGGTTGAGTGAGTGTGGGAGCTGGGAGCGAGCTAGTCGGGGAGGATGGGGTAAAGGTGGGCGTCTGCTGCGGGTTGGAAAGAGGAAAGCTGTGGCTCCCTATGGGCTCCGGCGGCGGTCGTGGTGACCAGTGGTTCTGAAGATCGGCTCAAGTCTCTTTTTGTCGCGCCGGTGCACGCCTAGCACCCTTCCACTGCTCGCCCAGACACTCTCAGGCTGGTTTTGGTTTGGCTGCAGTTGTCCCTCCCATTTGGTCCGCCCTCGCCCTCCCGGCGCCTTAGTCCCAAGAGCCGCTGACCTCTCACAGCTGCAACTGTGGGCCCGGCAGGACTGCGGCAGCAGAAGGCGCCCAAGAGTTTGGCAACATCTGGCCGGCCGGTTGGCGCCCCGCACATCGTGCCTCTGGCCAGCTAAGTTTCTCCGTGGAAAAGAAGCCCCTCCAGCTTTCTCTTGATCATGTAGTGCGCGCGCGCTCTCACTCTCCCTCCCCGGAGACTGCGCTCCGCTCCGGGGACAGGGTGGTGACACACTTCTGCCCCCGGCCCGGCTGTCCTGGGGGCGGAGCTTGGGGAATCCGAGGAGCCACCCAGAGCCACCCATGGTTCAGCGCCCGTCGGGCCGGAACGCCGGCCAGCAGGTGAGCAGGCGAGCCACTAGCTAGTCTGCAATAGCTGGGGTGCCCAGGCACGGAACTGAATCCCTGAAGGGACGTTCAGGCTGCACCCCTTCTTCTGCCCTGGCTCAGTTAAGAGGGCACAGTGCTGGGAAGTCCTCGCCAGCAGCTGCTGGGTGTCGGTGCCCGACTGAGTGACAACCTCACTGCCTGGGGGTTGCAAACCCAGGAGCCGCCAAGGCAACTGCTGTTCCCATGGCTTTCCCTGTGCCTGGAATGGGACTCCGGATTGGGCGCTGGAACGCTTGCTATTGCCTTGTCCAAGTTTCACAGCACCGACGTTGTTGACTGGAAATCTGGGCCAATCAGGAGTCAAGTTCAAAGTGGTACTACTGGGTTTTCCATCCCAGACTCCAACTAATCACTGGAAAAGAGGGACTTCCTGCCCTAAGTAGTAGGTCTTCGTTCTGGAATTGGACTTGACAGCTCTCATCAATACTTGCACTGCAGTAGATACAGGATTACTGTGGAGCTACTGGGGCTGCTCCAAAGATCAGACCACAACTCCCAGAAGCTGGACAATGGACCGAGTTTATGAAATTCCCGAGGAGTCAAATGTGGATCCGACTTCATCTCTGGAGGAAGATGTCATCCGCGGGTCCAACCCCCGTTTCACCTTTCCATTTGGAATCCTCTTTTCAACCTTTTTGTACTGCGGGGAGGCTGCATCTGCCTTGTATATGGTTAGAATATATCGAAAGAATAGTGAAACCTATTGGATGGCATACACCTTTTCCTTCTTTATGTTTTCATCTGTTATGGTTCAGTTGACCCTCATTTTTGTCCACAGAGATCTGGCCAAAGACAAGCCACTATCATTGTTTATGCATCTAATCCTCTTGGGACCTGTTATCAGGTGAGCAACTTTTTAATCTCTCCTTTCCTCCCCCCACCCCCAGACTTGTACAGTTAAAGATGAAGCTAATTTGTCCAAGACTGATTCTGTGCTTCCAATCTAATTGAATCTCCCCTCCCCTCCCAGTCTCGGCTTTCCTCTTAACAACCTCCCACAAATCTTATCTGAAACCTTAAATGCCACCACGATGAATGATGTGGCATGTTCTCGTGTTCCAAAAAAAGATGTATGGGACTGTTGTGGGACTTCATTAGACAAAGTTGCCTCTGGATTTGGGTTGTGAAAATTGGTATGGGACCAACTGATGTGGTCACACTTTGCACTTCAGAGTGTGTTATTTAATTCTACCTTTTATACACTATTAATTGGATGAAGTTCCTCTCCCACTCCATCCCATCTCACATTCAGTTTCTTTACCCTGAGCTGCCTGGGGTGGCAATACTGCCATTTTCAAATTTTCCAGAGTTATTTGACATCTAGAAAATATTTTAAGCCCTCTGTGGTCATCTGGTACCCCAACCCATTGTAGTTCATTTTCCTCTCCTCCTCGTCAGTCTCCTGTTTATTTCTTTATATCTTTCTGCAATAAAGGTACATGGTTAGAAGGGGGCAAAGGAAGATAATCCACCTCTCCATCTGGAATCTATAGCACAATATAATATTACCAAGTCTTTCCATTCAGATTTTGATTGGACAAGAATGAGCCTTATCCTAGGGAGACAGGCATCTGTGTACAGTCTCATCTGGACACTGTGGAATCTTCAAGGTAGGGAGATGTTGCAAAACTTATGAGATCAGGAGGAAAACTGGGCCAAGTTTGTCTTGATTACAGGAGACAGGAACCTGCAGTCAGCTGAGCAATGTGGGTCAGAGTGTTGATGTAACTGAAATGAGAAGATAGTTCATCCTTAAAGAATTAAACGCAGTCTGAAATTCATTGAGGAGGAAACTCCCTCCTTAATTTTTTTTAAATGAATGTATAGTTAAACAGGAAGAAACTGATTGGGCTTTATCAGGGAAAATACGAGATAGCAGCAGAAATGGTGGCCTGCAATTCAGAAGACCAGGAACCAAGTCCTCCCTCTGTCACCGACTGGCTGCCTGGCCTTGCTGAAATCTCTGAAGATGCCTTGGGCCTCAGTGCCTTCATCTGTAGAATAAGTGGTTCCGGTTAGATCATGGGTCTCAAACTCAAATGCTTATAGGGGCCAAGCAGGTATCATAAATGAGTGACATGTGTTAAGTATGATAAAAACAGTAGCACGTGTGTGTGTGTGATGATAAATGAAAATGAAGCCACAGTGTTATAGAAGTGACAGAATAGTGAGTGCTGTGTGATCTCCAATCCACAGGATTTGCTTAGAGGCGGCAGCTGCCCTACAGCCCCAGCCAGTTGTTTTCCTGTTGGAACTCAGACCCAGTATTGCCAGGTCCCCCCAGCTTCTCAGGAGAGGCCCCGAGACATGAATTTGTCATGATTTTTAGAGTTGGCAGAAGGTTAAATAAAAACATGGTATGATCCGAATCACATCTGTTGGTCAGATGTGACTCAGTTGGCCTATATGCAAATTTGGACTAGGTTACCTAAAGGTTCTTTCCAGTTCTAAATCTTTGAAGCTAGGCTGTAAAAGGAAGACCTCATCTTGAACTTGAAAGCAAGAAATTTAGAGATGTCACTAGAAGAGCAAAGAAGCCATTCTTCTCTCCCTTTTCAAGTGCAGTGTATCCAACTGACAGATCTGTCACTCTCAAGATGCAAATTTCAGCTAGTACTGCCCCAGTCCTTGGTTTTGACTTCCCTTGTATGCTTTGTGGACTCCCAGCCATCTTTGATTTGAACCCTCCAGATAGAGTACTGAGTACAGGGTTTCATTTTTTGTCTTGAGCTTCCGCTAGAAATGATTGGAAAGCACATATAATAATCTCATTCAGCTAACTCACAGCAGGGAAAAATAATTAAAAATTTTTAAGTTATATCCTTGATATTCTTATTCTCAAGGCAAATTATTTTTTAGGTGGATAGGACCTTGACTAATGCTACTAGGCACATGAAGGTGTTTGGAAGGCCTGGCTCCCTTATATGAAATGCAAACCTACTTCTGGAAATGAAAATGTACTCTAATTCACTGAAGCTCACAGGAAGGCAGACACTCTTACTTAAACCAGTCAATAGCCTTAAGAAGAGAAGCATAACCAGAATGCTTCATGCTACCACCTCCCCCAATATTTTATTCAGCAATAGCATTCATGAGCTTGGATTAAAATCTATTATCTTCTATTGGAAATGAACTTACTCATTTTCCCTGAATAGGAAGAGAATGTCATATTTTCTTCTCTGTTCTCTCCTTCTGTCTCTTTCCTGTGTTCTAGAGTTTGTCTCTAGAAAGTCAGTGTTTCAAACTCTGCACTTTGGACTGGCACACCTGTGCTAATCTCAGAGGGATCCAGTAGAGAAAGGCTACCAGCACAAATTCCAAACCTTCCTATGGGGTGTCCAGGCCTAGAGAGCATATAAGTCTCTGAGTGTGTCTCTGGCCTGTTTTTCTGTTAAAAAAACATTTTTTAACATCATTTCACACCCTGCGTTCTTTTCTTCCTTCTCACTCTTTCATTTACTTAGCAAATATTTTATCAAATCCCCAATATGTGATAAGGGCTGTGGGAAAGACAAATACAACCCCTGACCTCAGTCTGTCATCAGGAAAGATGTCTTCATTTTCTCAACAAATGTTATTACTTGACATAAAAAATAGCCCCTAGTTTCCATTCCTCTCAGGATGAGTGGGGGAAGTGGTAACTTAAGTGTTCCAAAACAAGATGTTCTAGATGTTTCTCTTCACTACATCAGAACTGCTAGAGACTTCTTATTTATATGGGGGAGGTGGGAGAAGAGCACAGCAGGAAACGTGGTCTTACCGCTATTTCATGGGTGCTCTCTTGAGGATGTTTTCCTGTTTACAAGGAAGGAATCAATTCTAAATGGCTGTTGTCACCACATAGGTCGAGACCCCCAAATCTTTTGAGGTTCCCTACATATATAGTTTATTCAATTCTGAGTTGTGATGTCTTTTAGGTACTTTTGTTGCTGTCTTTCCTGTATATGTAAGAGGGTTTTTCCAGATCCCCTCCAGGACTTTTGATTGAAACACTTGTAGTTATAGGTTCTGTCTTGAAGAAGCAGAACTCAAAAGCCCCAACTATGGAGCAGAACACTTTGAATAAGGAATGCTTTATGACAGAAAGCTGAGGTGTTATGAAAACCAGGACCTTATTGGAAGCTTCACCATTCTTTCTCAGCACATTACTTATTTAATATCTTTGTGTTCAAGGTAATTTTCTATCACAGGCCTATCCTCAAGTAGATAAAGCAATTCCTTAAGCCCTCAAAGAAATTCTTTTGGTGTTTATGGGTTGGTCACTTCCTGACAGTACAAAAAAGGATTTAGACTCAAGTAACTTGTTGAAGGTATGACCAACTCTTTGATTCAAGGGACATGAGTGAGATGGCGCAAAAGCTATGGCAAAAGGCAGCACAACCCCCTGAGTTATGTTTTTCCCTTCACTACAACCTCCCTTCCCGGGACAGCTTTAGTTAAGTTCCCGTGATGCTTTACTTCTGCAGATGTTTGGAGGCCATGATTAAGTACCTCACACTGTGGAAGAAAGAGGGGCAAGAGGAGCCCTATGTCAGCCTCACCCGAAAGAAGATGCTAATAAATGGCGAGGAGGTGCTGATAGAATGGGAGGTGGGCCACTCCATCCGGACCCTGGCTATGCACCGCAATGCCTACAAACGTATGTCACAGATCCAAGCCTTCCTGGGCTCAGTGCCCCAGCTGACCTATCAGCTCTATGTGACCCTGATCTCTGCAGAGGTCCCTTTGGGTAGAGGTGAGTGGGGTCAGGAGAGGGAGGGCTTCGTTTAAATCAACGGTCTTAGAAGCCTAGACTTGAGTTGTCCGATCACTGGCTGCAAGCTCCATGTGGCTATTTAAATTAAAATGAAATAAATATAAAAATTTACTTTCTTAATCATACTAACCACATTTCAAGTGCTCAGTAGCCACGTGAGGCTAGATGTATTACGGAACATTTCCATCACGCAGAAAGTTCTATTGGACAGCACTGGGAGATAAAGAACTTGGTGAGCCACACCTCATAGGCTTGCCAGATTTCTTTAACAAAGGTAAAGCTATTTAAAACAAACATGTCACAGATAAACCTCTGCATCAGAAGAACTGAGTAATAGCAGCAACCAGTGGGACCGTTTTCCTAGCCCAGAGTATTTAAATTCTACTAAGGATTTTTGGTTTTGTTTGTTTGGTTTTCATTTAGGGATCAGTATGTTTAACTGAGAGGTTCCCAGTTATTACTGATCATGAGAAGATATATTCCTGGGTAAAATCTCCTTTTAAAAATTACATTCCCTCTTCAGAACTGAATCAATCTGTGGGGAGGCCAGGAATCTCTATTTTTGGCAAGTACCCCTGTTGATGATGAGTCACATTTGGGGAGTACTGATTTAATCACTTCTTCCAGTTCCAGTGGGGAGAAAGATAAGGGGGTATGAGATGAATACTGATGAGAGTCAGGCCTGGTCCCAGTTTTTATTTTCTCTGTGATCTTTGGAGGAAGTTACCGAAGAGGTCACTGTCTTCATTTCCCTCTTGTAAAAGAGGGACCCTGATATGAGCAGAGGATGAAAAGTAAGTCAGTTTTCAAAGTTGACATAAAATACTGTTAACGAGTTTAAAATAAACTAAAATACTGTTTAAAATAAAATGAAATACTGTTAATGAGGTTTAACAGCCTGAGATTAGCTTCATCTGCTCGGGTTGCAGCTGGTCGAGCTGGGTAGAGCTTTGGATCAGCTCCTTATTATTAGGTATTGTCCCTACCCCCACAAGCTCTATGTTTTGAATAAATGTTAGGAAGAAATTTGTCTTCTTTCTCTTTTTCTCCACTGAGAATTGTTCATAAAGTTCTATTGGTCTTGAAGCTTTTCACAGGCCTAGAATTGATAGGAACGTGAGGAGAAAAGTCTCTGGAAATGATGCTGCTGAGGATTTTGAGGGTCATTAATTAAAAATGTATACATTACAAATGTTGTGCATGTTGCAAACTTTGATTGACCTACAGCCAAGTATATATGCCAAGAAAGTTCCTGGAAAGATATGCAAGAAATGATTTATCTCAGAGGTAGTACAAATGATAAGTCAACTGACTTTTATTTTTACTTTAAACATTTCTGTGTGGTTTGAAATGTTTACCATGACCATGTACTACTATTTTTGGTTCTTTTTTTAATTATAAAAACCAGAAATGGTTATGGTAAAGATTCAAAACTATGCAGAATATATATAAAATAGGAGATGTAATCTCACTCCTTAAAGGTAGCCTTCCAGACTTCTTTTTTACATGGAATATAAAAATACATACAACACATACATGTGTGTGTGTATATATATATATATATATAAACATATATATATATATAAACATATATATTTGCCCAAATATATTAAACATTCTTTTCAATCTTAAGTACGCCAATATATATTTCTTCCATGGTTTTATGTATGTGTTTATATATACATATATATGGAATATATTTTCCCATTATATGAGTTGGATTACTTTTTCCCCTAATCTTCTATTGCTAGGATTAAAGTTTGTTTCTAATTTTTCCATGCAATTTTTTTCTAATTAAAAACTAAATTCCAATGAATATCTTTGTAAATATCTGTGTGCTAGAATGAGACCTTGTAGGATGAATTCTTAGCACTGGAATTGCTGAGTGGAAAGCATGTGCATATCTAGAAATTTATCATTGTTACCAAATAATCCTCCCAAAAGGTTGTATGAATTTATATTCCTGCCAACAATGGGTAAATGTCTTTATCTTCATATCATAAACTAAATATTATTTAGCTGTATAATTACAAAATATCTGATTGTTTCAAAATTTGCTTTCTTTCAGTGTGAGTGAAACTGAGCCCCTTTTCATGATCGGTCATTGTGTGCATTCTTTAAATTGCTTATTTATATATTTAACCCATTTTAAAAATTTTATTTATTTTTACGTAGAAGTACTGGGGTGTAGCCCAGAGGTGCAAGGGCTGAGAGGATTCACCAGAGACAGAGAGCCGAACAGGCAGATGTACTGAAATACACTGCTGAGGGGAGCAGCGGGTGAGACAGGAGAGGTCTGCTGCACCATGTGTGTCAGCTCCCTGGCCAGGGATCCAACTCAGGCCACAGGGGTGATAGCGCTGAGATTTAACCCCTAGACCACCAGCGAGGCTCCTTTTACCCATTTTTTTCTAGTGGGTTGTTTGTATTTTTCTTATTAATTTGTGAGAGCTATTTACTTCTCTGGCCATTAATCCTATCTCTGCTGTGGACAAGTGTGTGTGTGTGTGTGTGTGTGTGTATAAATGTATATAATTTTGTGTATACATACGTACACATAGATTATGAAAACATATATGCATGCCATACGTATAATACATGCTGGATACACATGTGCAACACAGTATGTATAATATACACAAAATATTTGGAACATATTCTGGCATATTAAATTTTATGTCTTTAAATTCTTTACTGTTTTTAGATCTTGTGCCTTTCTTACAAAGTCCTTTCACAACTCATATTTGGTAGAGCAATTAGCCTGATCTTCCAAATAGATAAATTTCTATGATCAACTTCTCAATTCTCCCACCAAAACAAAACAATAACAAAAGAACATTTCATTGATATTCTGATTGATATTGCTTTAAATTATTTAGGTTATTTTGGAGGGAATTTGCATCTAGATGGAATCAATTTATATTAAAAGATACTATTTCTTTCCAATTCATAAAATATTTTAAGCCACATTTATTGAGATACAATTGACCAGCAAAAACCTGTACCTATTTAGTATATACAACTTGATGAGTTTGGAGAAACTCCATGAGTTTTATATATGAAACACCATGACTGAACTACTAGTCATTATTTTTAAATAATGGTTTTGTTGTACATTTTGTTTAAATGGTTGGTTTTGTTGTACATCTTTATAAAGTTTAGTCCTAGGTTTTCTATCTTAAAATCACCTGATTTCCTAAGTGGCAGGGTCGTGCCCAAGTGAAGTAAATGTACCTACTACACTTTTGGAAAAAGGAAATGATGATGATGGTGGTGGTGGCGGTGATGATGATGATGATAGCAGGTAGTATTTAGGGATTTCTCTAAGTCCTTTACAGGTAATTATTTCATTTAATCTTCACAACAACCCTATGAGATAATTATTGTTGTTATTCCCAATCTTACAAGTGAGGAAACAGCATTGAGAGGTTAAGCTTCAAGCTTCCCCAGGTTTCCATAAGTAGTGGGTGGCAAAGAGTGGATTGGAATCCAGGATGTCTGCCCTCAGAGCCACTGTTTCGAATATATTCAATTTACAAAGGCTGTCAGGGAAGGTCTTGTTTTCAATTGTTTACTGATTTCTCCCATTGAAAACTGACAATTCCAGCTCTTTCAAGGTTTTGTGAAAATTTTTTTTGGTTTAGTTTTCCTCCTGTCTTTTCCTTGCTATCTCTTTTCTAGTCCCTTTTTCTCTTGGAGGCCATCTGAATCAGCATAGATGAGCAAATTTATTAACGGCGTTACGTTCTCTTGTGGCATGAGGCTATTTGTAGGGAGACAAGTAGAAGGTGTTTTTACATTTATTGGGAGCATCAGGCTTTCTTCCTTTTATTACACCACTATCAATAAATGAGTTCTAATTTTGGGGAAGCATCACCACACTTGGTTAGACTTACACGCTTGATGTTCCCAATCTATAAGGAGCATTAACTCTTGAGGATGGGACTGAGTGGTCTATAGGCTAAGAATATATGAAATCATTGTACTGTACAACTTGAACTAAGGTTTTGTGTCAATTACATATCAAACTGGAACAAATAATAAATAAAAGTAAAGCCAAGAGTAGTCACTTTAAGAGAGGCTCTCACCTTTGAGATTTCAATACTCTAATAGTGCTGAAAAACATCTTGCAAACGAAGCTGGGAGTTTGTCCCTTTGGGGTGTGTTTCTTTGTCCCTTTTGAGTTTCCATGGGGAGGTCTTCCTGTTCCCTGTAAATTAAATTAACATCTCCATGAGACTAGTTACCTGGATCCAGTGTTTCTATGAGAACAGAAAGCTCTGTCTTCTCTTCTGAATGAGTACCCCTCAGGCCTCCCACTGACCTTGAAAGTACTCGATTTTTCTCACTGATTGGTGCCTTTTGATATAAAAGAAGAAAAGGAACAGGCCACTGTGTGATCTATAGCTGGAACTTAGTAGATGAGGATGGAGAGTATTCTGACCCTCAAGGCCCCTACTCGGGCTGGTATGGATGTCATATGGCCTAGGAAATAAGGTTTTAAAATTTTAACACCACTCTCCTGGGAGTTTGTGGATTTCCAAAGGACACCAAAGCATTGGGGTGATGAATTGACGTTGCTGGGGACTGCCATGAACAACTCGAGTATCTCGGTGAATTGGGAAGCTGAGCCACATAGATATTCAGTGACTCGCACAGACTCCCACACAGCTGAACCAAGAACTCCTAATCGTGGGTATTTTATGTTGCTTCTCTAAACTCAAAACTCTTCATTATTAGCATGAACCTACGATATTCTGGGCAATATGTTAGTCTCTGGGACTATGGCAATGACCATGGAATTTCCGGTATGCATTTTGACATGTTCTGAAAGCATGCACACAAAATATCAGTTCCTTAAGAAGATAGACACCAGAGAAGGAACTTCTGTTACCAAAGGCATTCTCTATGAGTCTCCTAAGGCTGGATTTGTTCAAATGGGGTTCTGTCTGCCTCCTTCAGTATTGGCTCAGAAGCCTGTTTCATTAGATGCTATTCTTTCCCTTAGTATATGTTCTTCTCAAGTTAATGATCTAATGCTATTAATATTTCTGAGATCTACTCTTTCTAAAAAAGTTCACTTTGTGTATTCATATTGTAACCGGACTGAGTCCAAAGTCCAGTAAAGGTAGTGCCCCCTGGAGGGGGTTTGCTGATGAGAATGAATAGCCCCATTTTTCCTGTATCAATATGACTATTAAAATATTATAGTGTATATTCATCATGGGAAATTTTGAAAATAGAGAAACAGAAAAAAGGTCTAAAAACTGGTCTAATCCCTATCACAAAAGATATATATATATATATATATATATATATATATATATATATATATATATATATTGGCTTATTCCTTTCCATTTTCTCACTGTGTGTGCTATTTATTTGCATAGCTGTGATTTCACATGAGTGGGCTCTTAACCAAGGCCCTCAGGTCTCACCTATCAGCTCTTTGGACTTCTAGCTCAAAGCATAAGCTTCACCAGTGATGTTGATTGATTACTTATTTCTTCTTTTTTTTCTTACAGTTGTGCTAATGGTCTTTTCCTTGATATCAGTCACCTATGGGGCTACCCTCTGCAATATGTTGGCCATCCAGATCAAATATGATGAGTACAAGATTCGCCTTGGACCACTGGAAGTCCTGTGCATCACCATCTGGCGGACTTTGGAGATAACTTCCCGCCTCATGATTCTAGTGCTCTTCTCCGCCACCTTGAAATTGAAGGCTGTTCCCTTCTTGTTGCTCAACTTCCTGATCATCCTCTTTGAGCCTTGGGTTAAGTTCTGGAGGAGTGGTGCCCAGATGCCTAATAACATTGAAAAAAACTTCAGCCGGGTTGGCACCATGGTGGTATTGATTTCTATTACCGTTCTCTATGCTGGCATCAACTTCTCTTGCTGGTCAGCCTTGCAGTTGAAGTTGGCAGACAGGGACCTTGTTGACAAAGGTCAGAACTGGGGACATATGGGCCTGCACTATAGTGTGAGACTGGTAGAGAATGTGATCATGGTCTTGGTTTTTAAGTTCTTCGGCGCGAAAGTCTTGCTGAGTTACTGTCATTCCTTGATTGCCTTGCAGCTCATTATTGCTTATCTTATTTCCATTGGCTTCATGCTCCTTTTCTTCCAATACTTGCATCCATTGCGCTCACTCTTCACCCACAATGTAGTGGATTACCTCCACTGTGTCTGCTGCCACCAGCACCCCCAGGGCCAGGCTGAAAACTCCCAGCCAGCCTCTGAAACTGAGGCAAGGCAAAGCATTATCTGATTACATTCTGGGTGTTTAGGGATGGATTGGGGGTTATGACATTGAAGGGGTGGATGGAGATCCTGGGGGAGACTCTAGCAGGACATTTTCTTGAGTTATCTGGTAAGCTTATCTGGTAAGAGTTATCTGGTAAGAAGAAAGAACAGCCCCCAAATAGGTCTTTTATTTCCTCAAGATTGACTGCTATGTTTAGATGTCAGGGTAATCAGCTTATGCCCAGAAGGGTCAGAGATACTGTTCACCCTCCTCCCATCCAGGTCAGATGTCTGGCTGCCCTTTGGGATAACTTACCTCCATGTACCTCAGCTCTCTGGGACCTTCTAACTCTGCTTTTTTTTTTTGAAGCACTGCTGAACTTTCCCAGGGCCAAGTGATGACCCAGAATCCCACTAGAATATATCCTGACTGTTGAGGGGATGTGATTGCTTACAACCTATGGGTAACTCCCAGGAAACAGCCTAACTAGTGCATAACTGGCATCCTTTAATTCCAGTGAGAAACTCTGATTAAGAAGAAAACCAACACTACTATAAGAGCAACTCTTCAAGTGAGTGTGTTCTCATTAGGATTTTATTAGTTCTCATTCATCAAGGCCCTGTCTTTTCAGCAGCCCTTTGTAGGCACACTCTGTGGAGAGTATGCAGAGAAGGGTTCCCTCCAGACATAAGGCAGAAAGACTGATTTTCTCAGGGACTTGCATGGACCTCCAGTTGGTTGACTGGAGGGGTTGAGTAGGCGCTCTCACTTCATGCCTCGTTCTCAGAGATTCCTGCCCCTGCCTTTGCTGTGCTGGTGACATTTTACTACTTGATCTGCACCTCAGAGCGACTGAATTATAATTGAAAACGTTTCTAATGTGTGGAAGAAATGAAGACTGCTTTGTGTCTGCTACTATCCTGAGTATTTTGTTGATTTATGGTTGTTGTTTTTTTTTTATGGGAGAGAGGAGGTAATAATAGTTGAGCCATCAACTTCCTGTTGTTCTGGGTTGGAATGGTTACTCTCCAAGGTAAGGCAGAAGAAGAAAACTGGATCACATGAAATCATAGTCGATACTGGTTTCTGCCCACGGTTTTATTTCTAATTAGGACATATGTTTACCAACCCTCTGGTCATTCCCACACCACAGTGGATAAGTTCGAGTGTCCCTGTCTCATGTATATCAGTGTTTACATCTCATATCAGTTGAATATTGGGATGGGATGTCAGCTGGATGTCTTTAAGGTAACCATGGTCCCTGCTTATTAGGGTGAGTATCTCAGCACTGATCTAACTAATGCCTCCCCCTCACATACCAGAAAAGTGAGAAGAACTGCTAGTAGCGTGCACCAGTTGAGGAATTGTGAACAGTCTGACCTAAGGCTTCTCATCCTCACCTAATTTGACTGTTGGGATCATGTGAAGAACTCTCCCTAGCCATTCCCCTCTCTTATTTCGGTGTAAGGACATTAAGTTGGAGGAGCTGCCTCTGCTGAGCAGCAGGACTGCGCGCCAGAATAGCGCTGCCTCCTGACGTGTCTCAGATGGTTTTCCCACCTTCAGTGATCGCTGGGGTTAAAAGGATTGGACACTCAGCTTGGGAGAGCGTGAAGTGACTTGCTTCAGAGTAGTGGAATTTTCTGTTTTGAACCTAACTCTCTCATTTCATCTTTCGTGATGAAGAGATTTAGGTGGTTGTCATAAAAAGCCTCTAATGCTGTCTTTTGACTGTTATTCAAGATGAATTTGAATGAAATAATCTGTCAGACCTTCAAGAACACACTGCCTCTTTGGAATTCAATCAGGAATGTCTCCTCAGTGGTTAATATGCCCTCATTAAGAGTAGGAGCAGCGTGGAACTATAATTTGGTCCATTACGGCCATGTGAATCAGCCACTTACGGGGCGGGTGCTATGGGAACATAGAGAGAGACACACTGAGCCAGGCAGGCCAATTAGAGTGGAGGATACACAGGGCAGAAAAGTGTGCCTTGCCACTTACCAGACGACACATATGTTTTCCCAGGCCCAGTGACTTAATATCCTGGGAATGTAGGGAGTTTAGGGCAAGGGGTGTGGGACAGCTTCGGACCTGAAAAACCTGTTGCTCTTACTCAAGAAGAGACTCTAGTGATATGTTATGCAGATGAACCATCAAAACCTATAAGTGGTGGCCTGTCTGTCCCACAACAATATTCTAGATATACAAAAAGAAGAAGAAATTGTGGAATGTGGTAGTGCAGGAGAAGGGCCCCCTTCCATCTGCAAACACATCTTTAATTTGTCTCTTTTTACTCTCCGAAATCTTAAAGCAACACAGGGTGCTTGTGTAGGAGCAGGTCTTACTGAGTGGGAGAGGAGGCAGAGATGTGATCAGCAAAATAGTTTTGGCAAAGGAAGGCAGAAGCACAAGGTTTGGGAGCTAGACCAGTGCAACAACAGCTGTTCTTGTGTCATTGGAAATCCAGTAGGTTAAGTATGGGCAAGTAAGCATGTTAAGGAAACATATTAAATAAATGGTTGTTGATTGCACTTGCTCCAAAAATGCTTTAAAACCATGGGCATTTGAACGGTGAGGTGCTGTAAGAGAATTAAATAATCACTGGTATTTATGATCATTTACTATATGTCTGGTAGGGTGCTTTATATGTGGGATTTCATTGAATCCTCAAAACAATTCTCAGTAGTTACTGTTATTCCCTATAGTACAAAGGAAGATTCTAAGGCATAGAAAAGTGAAGTGACCCGACCAAGTTCATGTCAAAGCCAAGATTCAGTCTTAGGTACTCAGGCAAGAGCTCACTTTCTTAACCATGATATAAACCTAGGTCCTTTGTAAAATTATTTTAATATGTTAGTGGTTTTAGGAAAATTTTGGGGCTATGGCTGAGTTCATATTAAGCATTCTTAGTCACAGTCTTTATCAGGAGGCGACTCTCATTTCACTCTGGAGAGAGAAAGGTCAAGTCTTAAAGAGTCTAGGATGGAAAGTGAGTGTGTACTCAGACATACTTGTAGGTTAGTACGGGGAGTGTAGGAGTGTTGAGAAGTGGAGGGCTGGGAGAAGGATGGTAAAGGGACATAGTTCCTTACTTAAAACTGATAGAGTTTCAGAATTTTGTCTTTATGTCTCTATATTCTTAAACACATATCTTCTAGACCCTGATCATGGGAATAAAATCAGGGGGAAAAATTCCCATGCAGGCTTGTATGAATACTTCCCTCAGGAAGCTACCGGTCAGCGCAAGATGATAACTGAGGCCATTCTGCTATACCTCCTCTTGCCAACATTGCTTTTACTCCCACTGAAAAACAGACTCCTAGTTCTAAGGTAGCCCAGGGAATGCGGACTGTGGAGAACCATGCTGTACCCCCCAGCTGTTGCAGTGGTGAAAGCCAAATTCCTGAAACTCAATCTTCAGTGCTCCTTAAGGTAGCCCCTCACACCTGTACCTCACAAGGCCATGGTCCTTAGCATTACAGAATTGATTGTTGCTTCTTGGGTGGGGGTGGGATGATTGGCACTAAGAGTATTCACTGGGACACTCCAGCTAAACTTTATGGGGCCCTGTTTTTGAGAAGCTCTTTAGTAAAAAGCCACTTGACTCTGGACCTTCCAAAACATGTAACTATCCAAGGGTGGGGATCTCCATTCTCTGCAGTTTTGCTATTGGGTTCTATTACAATTTCCAGGGGACACACAGGTCCATAATCTTATCATGCCTTACCTCTTGAAGCACTGGCACCATTAGTCACACACTTTAGACCTTAGACCCTCTGGGGTGCCCATGTGGACATGTAAAAATGCAACCTTAATGTTGTATAGATATGTAAATGATGGGAAAGTCAATAAAAATATTTTTTAAAATCCTTAGTTTTTTTCTTTTTGGCCCTCCTATTATTATTTCCAAAGAGCCCCTTTTTGTTCTCTGATTGTTCCTTTAAAAAATAGCAACCGTTCTTGTTTATGTCTTATTTCTAAGAATACTAATGTTTTAAAAATTTTTTTTTCTCTCTATGTAGCAGACACCTGGCGTACATGCTTTACATCCGCTCACCTCACCATTTAACCCAGCCATTCATTGCTGTGGCAACCAGCTCCTTGCAGGTGCAATCAGACAGTACCTCATTATGCCCTAGAGGCCTGCCCGGGTAAGCAGCCCTGGACTTCAGCACATGCAATCTGGAAGTGCAGAGCAGTTGTTTTCTTTGACTAATGAAGAGTGGGAGCTAGTAGATTAATACTCTCCATTTTCGAAACGCTGGAAAATAATTCTGAGGTAGGTTCAACACTGCTTCTCAGAAGGTACTGGCAAAATAGAACCCCAGCTGCCAATAGCAGCCACAGATTTGCCAGTGTATCCTTTTGTTCCTTCCCTGTTTTATTTTTTTTAAAGATTTATTTATTTATGCATACAAGCCGGGGTACAGGCCAGAGGCATGGGGCAGCGAGAGGGCTCACCAGAGACAGAGTAGGGAGCAGAACAGCCAGAACAACGGAAATACACTGCTGAGGGGAGCAGCGGGCAAGGCAGGAGAGGTCTGCCTCGCCATGTGGGAATCTCCCCAGCGTCGAACTCGCATTGCCGCTGCAGACAGCACCACAGCACAGGGCTTAACCTCTGTGCCATGTTTCCTAGGATTACTCATGTTTCCTAGGATTACTCCCCAAATTAAAGCACCCTCAAGCAAGCCTTTGCCTCAAGCTTTACTTTCAAGCTGAGGAAACATAAATTGAGAAGACCAGCATTATCCATTTTTGCTATGTTTATAGTGGCCTCTATCTTTTATGTAAAAATTGTCTTCAGATGTGTGCTGACCCCTGGCCATCTGATCATATTTAACACAGGAAATAAAAAGCCAATTGGAAGTTCAAAGCCTGTAGTTGGTGCTTATGAATTGTGACCACTGTAGGGTAATCTAGTAGAGAGATTTTATTGGGGAACACTTGACATCAGTATATTTAGATCAATATGTATCTTTCTGGGCTATCCTGATTCTTCAGAGAAGATTCTTCCAATTCCTCATCTGATAAACCCATTCCTGTCCACCCATTCCTGGAAACTGAGCTGGGGAAGAAAGCCAACGGTATCAGCACTCAATATGTAAACATTCACTTAATCTTCCTGTTTCTGGTTCAATATCCTTGTCTTCAATTTTATCTGGTATTCCTCCTGTCCGGAGATTCTCTGTTTCAGCTTTTCCAGAAAATAACTCTCCATTTCCCGCCCTTCCCCAGGGTAAAGGAGAGTTGCCATAAGCATGGAATGAGGAATTCTGAAAATCTGCTTCTTAGACTTTCAGACTCCACTCCCCCTGTCTTTAGCCCCACCTTCATTCCTACTTCCAAAGGTTCTCTCAATTCCTGAGTCCTCTTGGGGAGCAATTCTGTGTAAACTTTTCTCTCACTATTGTTATAAGGTTTATCTTTCTCTAATCTGCAGAGTAAGCTACCCATTTCACCAGTTACTTCCCAGCTTTCAAAATACTGTCGATGCCATCTCCCTTTATGTTTTCTTTGTTCTTATGGGTCATGTCTTTTAAAAAATCCCTTCACTGTCATTTTTTACATGTTATACATACTTACTTGTTTACTAATGCCTTGAGTTTTGTTATCATTTTGAAATTCTTAGAGGTTTTCTATCATTGTCATTTAAGTGTGGCTTGGGGAAGGAGCAAAATCAAATTCATGTGTACAATCTGCCATCTTTAAGTAGAGCTATGCATTGCTTTTTAATTTAAAATACCTATTTTCACATATGATTAAAAATTTCCAGAAGAGTAAAAGTCTAGTGGAAAACATCTTTTGTGCTCTGAAATCTTCCCAGAACCATTCAAATTGTACCTTCAGACCACCACTGAAACAGCAAATCAGTTCTGGGGAAAACTTTTTTTTTGGCCTGAAATGTACTATGGATAGAAGTAACTGATATGATATTGTGTAAATTTGCCTTCATATCAGAAAATACTTTCGATTCCTCTCTGCTTGCTAAGTCAGGGTCCCTGCAGAGATTGAAAGGATGATACTTGCATGACATGATTTCAGGAAAAAGTCTCATGGTGAAGTTCATACCCTTCACCTCATCTTCCCTGGTGCCTAAAATCCTTTTAGCCAAAGGCAAAGCCTTTCCTTTCACAGGGCAAACTCTTTGGGAGAGGAACATGGTGCTATATGGTCACAAGAAGCATTTGGTGGGTGCAGAGATCATAGATCTGAGTATTTGAGGTCAGAGACAGAGCACCTTGGAGAAGGGCTGGAAGTGCAAGGGTGAGGGGATATCTAGAAAAGAATATCCAAGAATATTGGTGATGAAATTTCCTCCTTCATAGTGTTGTCAAAGGTGGGGAGGGGGAGCAGATGGAGTCTGAGCCTGTGATATTTTGGATACATTTTCTTGACACTTATGAAGAGTCAACATTTTCATTCTCAAGCCTGCTGATCTGTCTCAAGATGGCAAAGAGCTCCAATGAGACACTTAGAGAAGCAATACATGGAAGTGAAGGCAAACTCCACAGATGAAAGAATTTACAACAATAATAATGATGCATTTGTCTTTTGAGCACCTGCAATGGATTAATTTTAAAGTTGATAATAATTAATAGAACAGAAAACATGTACTTCAGAGAAGTATAAAGAAGCACGTATAATATCACTTCTTTATGACTGGGCTATGTGTGCACTGGGCTATGCCCACCAGTCACAGAGGCATAGGCAAGATCAAATGGCTGGTGCGGGGAGCAGACTGTGTAGATTCATTTGCAATCAGGCTGTCAGGGCTGTTTAGCATGTTTTGGAACCTTCCTCAGCTCCAGGCAGCTTGAGAAGTGGCTCAAAACAAGTCAAGGCTTGCCCCATGACTTCATTCCTCATCACTGCCAGGAAACCCATTTTGTTTATAGCACACGGTATATAATAGGAAAAATAATAGGATGCAAGCTATGCTACATATCTGTGGATGCACAGTGAGGAAGGGGAAGTCTCTACTGCACCGTAAAGGCCAAAGTTAACAATTTGATCTCTTCAGAGAGATGTAAAGAGGTCTGAACTTTCACACCTTGCTGGAGGAAATGCAAAATGGATAGCCCCCATGGAGGGGAATTGGCTGCTATCTAATAAAGTTACATAAGCATAAACAGAACATTCATACTTCCTGGAATCTATTCCAAAGGCGTATTGGAAAAATGTAAAATGACAATGTCCAGTGTTATTCATTGTGTAATTATTTGTAATATCAAAAGATTAAAGAAAGAAACCCAGTACGTTCATGTAATAGTGAAATATACAATTACAAAATATGGGTGAAGATAAACTTCATATGCTGACATAGAATAATCTCCAAGATATACAAAGTGAGCAAAAGCAAGGCAGAGAACAGTTTTTATAGTATAACACCTCTTGTGTGCAAAAAAGGGAAGAAATGCACACACACAGACTGCTTCTATTTTTGAGCAAGAAACATCAATAGTATGAAGCAAACCTTAAAAAAAACGGGGAAAAGAAGGAACAGTGTGTAATGATAGGGATAGAAACTAAACTTCTCTGAATGTATCTTTTTATCTCGTTTTACTTTGGAAGCATAATAAAAAAAATTTAAAAGGAAATAAAAAGTTATTGCTAAAAATTCAAAACAAACGAATGAACCTCACTTTATATCAAGTTGGTGACATATTCATAAAAAGAAGAGAATAACTTCAAGTGACTTCAAGGCAGAGTTTTGGCTATACATCCCTAGTGATATGTGGTCAAAGGACAAGATGAACCACAAGAAATCTTAAACTATTTTCAGTAGTCTTGTCATTAACAGTAATGTTGGAATTGTTATTTTGAAATTAGTATTGGTTTATTTAGAATAAATTAAGTGTGAGGTTAATGTAGTTAGAACTCAAGAATGTGTAAAAAAAAATAAAGTACAAAAAATTGGGTAAAAATCCTGTACTATTAAATTTGAATTTTAAATATCATCACAAATTAATAATATTATTCATTACAATTTTTTTCATGACTTATACACTGAAAAGCCTGGAAGCAATGACAAGTCAACAGCAACAAATACCCATGGCACCCAGGCTTTGGTATTTAAATACCATTTTACATTGAAAGGAATGAGAGACCTTTGGAGAAATGGTCTGAGTCAGTAGATGTGCAAGATGAGCCTGAGATATCTCATAGAGGAAAGCAAGGAAGCTATCAAAAATTACTGGAATTCTGTTAAAAGGACAATGAGTCATTTTGCAGTGTATTCCACTGGTCAATGATGAGAACATTTGTGCATAAAAAGATAATGAATAGACATCTGGTTTTAGTTCAAGCATATTAAGAGCTTGGAAGTGGCAATTCCATCTTTATAAAAAATTAAAAACTGAGGGTACTGAAAGTGGTGGAGAATGTAAATCCAGGGCTCTGGCCTTCCACAAAAACAACTAAAAAGCTGGCAATTGGCAAAATTAATATTCTAGGAACTCTGGAATCTAGTCAAAATCTTATACTAACCGAGGGAAAGCTTAATGAAGAAAGAAGCTGCTGCATTACAGTAAGAGGGAACTGTGGCATTTTAAGTAGTCTGCTTCAAACTCCATCCCTTACTACCATATTGGAAACAGATTATGAAGATAACAACCCAAACCTGGTGCAGTACTTAGGTCAGAGGAAACAATATAGACATTATTCTCAAAGAACTGGGAATGTGCATTTTTACCTGCCTGGAGGTAATCTAAACGAAGGTCACAAGGGCAGGTTTAGTTCGCCCTACTTTCAGTGTCCCGAGAACTAAGGTAGTTAGAGAGTATTGGTCACAGCAGCCTTTGGCAAGGAATATCATTTGGGGCAAGCAATAAATAGACTGGAAAACATAGAAAGACATGGTTGGGAAAGAAGGTACGTGGGGAAATGAGAGATTTAAAAGTTTCTGTGGATGTCAAGGAAACAAGGAGGCAATCTACATATCCAGGGCTGACCACATGTTCTGAGAAGTCCTCAAGAACCCTAAGCTTTCACTGGTCCAACCACTATGGAAAGCTGTATGGAGATTCCTCAAATTGCTAAACATGGAGCTCCCATACGACCCAGCAATCCCACTTTTGGGAATTTACCCAAAGGACACAAAAACACTAATCCGAAAGGATACATGCACCCGTATGTTCATTGCGGCACTATTCACAATAGCAAAGGTATGGAGGCAACCCAGATGTCCA
>PVIJ01012680.1:0-48534 GCA_004024925.1 Scalopus aquaticus
GGGAAGAAAGGAAAAGGGCACAAAATGGAATAGAAAAGAACACAAGGGACCATGGAGATGGAGATGGATCACGGGTGAATTGGTGGTGGGCTACCCAAGGGGAATACAAAATGTAGAAGACATAAATAACAATAAAAATATATATTAAAAAATTTTCGGGCCTCCCCGGTGGCACAGCGGTTAAGCGCTGCGCTGTGGAGCTGTCGGCAGCGGTGACGCGAGTTCGACGCCCGGCCCGGGAGAATCCCACATGGTGTGGCGGACCTCTCCTGCCTCACCCACTGCTCCCCTCAGCAGTGTATTTCTGATCTGCCTGTTCTGCTACCCGCTCTGTCTCTGGTGAACCCTCTCGCCGCCCCACACCTCTGGCCTGTACCCCAGCTTGTATGTATAAATAAAAAATAAATCTTTAAAAAAAAAAAATTTTTCATGTATGAAATTTGTTCCTTTTTATGACAGAGTAGTATTCCACTGTACAAATATACCACAATTTGTTTATCCAATCCCCTGTTGAACTGCTGCCAGTCTTTGGACATGAATATTCATGTTGAAGTGTGCGTGAGGATGTATGCTTTTTGTTTCTCTTAGTACAAGAGTGATGTCTCTGACAAGGCACACTCTGCTGAGAAAGAGTCTCTTCTTACTCACGTATGAAGTGCCCTGTGAACTAGTGAATGAGCTTCAGCCAAGTACACATTTCTTTGTGGTGATAAAATTTCTAGAAGAAACTACAGGAGAAAATCTTAATGTTTTTGAGTAAGGAAACTATTTTAAAAATAGGACACAGAAAAGTCAAATTACAAAAGAAAAAAATTGATATATTGAACTTTGTCGAAATTTGAATCTTTGAATGCCCTTGCTGTTGTGTTGAGATGAGATTGTAGGGCGCAATAGCAGAAACAGGGAGATCGGTTAAACTAGTGTCATCTTCCAGGTCATGGATAATGGTAGTGGGGTGGGGGGTACTTGGGGATGGTAAAAGAGCTCAGATTCTTAACATCCTAAAGATAGAGCACACAGGACTTGCTAAGAGATTGGAGGTGGGAGATGTTGGAGAGAGGGTTCCAGGGCCATCCCAAGGACTTACTGAGAAGTGGGAGAACAGGTTTGGAGGAGTAAAGGTGGTGTTCTCAGAAGCCTATTTATTAGACATCCAAGTGTAGAGGCAAGGAAGCAGGAGGCTGAGTTCTCAGCACAGAAGGGAAGTAGGAGGTGAAACATTTGGAAGTTATCAGAAAGTTTCTTACTCTGTCTGTAGTCTTTTCCAGAAAGCGGAAATAACAGTAGTATCCACTTTTTAAAGTGTATGCAAGGATAAAAATTAATGAACAGATTAAGCACAGAATAGGAGCTTAATTCTTGATAACTACCACTAGTTTCTGTATGGACACTTACTCATTCCACAGTCAAAACTGGGCAGAGATTAGAACGCGGTGTCTAGGGAGGACTGGCTTACTAGCTTTGTGATTCATTCCTCAGTTTTCTTATCTGTAAAGGAGCATAATTATACCTGTGCACAAGATTAGGAAAACTGAGATAACAGAGTACAGATTACTTAGTAAGCAAGCCGTAAAGTTATGTGTTAGTGGAAGAGACCACTTGAGCAAAGAATGCATTTACCTTATGAGTAGGCAATGGTCTCTTCCTAAGCAGCCCTCCCGAGGTCCCTTCTCTAAGATTACCTGACGGAGTCCCTCCCCGAAACCCACTCAGTCACTCCTCCCCTGTCCACCCACCGCAATTCGAGCGCACTCATTTTCCACGAACACGGCTAATTGCCCGATTTTGAAAGTCTTTCCAGAGACTGAACGGGGAGCAGGGCGGGACTGATTAGTGAGCCGGGTGCCTTGAACAGGATGTTCAGTGAGTGCAGAATGAAGGTAGATGAGCCTTTACAGATCCTGAAAAAAAATCAATTACAGGTTTCCTCCATCGCCAGCGGCAAGTGCAGCCTGCAGCTGCGTGGGGCGGGGAGCTGGCGGAGCCTCGGAGACGGACTACAACTCCCAGGAGTCTGCGCCACGCGCGGCTCCAATTGCCAGGCGCGGCCGCAGGGCGGGGCCTTTATAAGCCGCCTCCGGGCGCTCGCCGTTCTTTCTCTCGCCGCCGCGTCGGTGCGGTTGGACGTCCTTTCCGCCGAGATCCACGTTCATCCTCCTCCAGGCCCTTTTTCCCAGTCCCTATGCTCGCCGCGGGTGGCCGGCACGCGCCGGGGCTGCCTGCGGAGTCGCCGGATGTTGAGCGCAGCGCAGAGGAGCCGGGCGGACCGGCTCGCTGGGGCCGAGGGCCGAAGGGCCACGGCGCTCTCGGACGCGCCGCGAGGGGACGGCGCCCGCCTGGGCCGCGCAGCCGTGCGCTCGGGTGAGGAACGCGGTCGGGCCAGGCGCGTGGCTGTCTCGGGTCTGGAGTGGCGTGATCGGGGGGCCCGCCTGGGGGTGAGCTGAATCTGACCGTGCCAACTGCCTGCGGCGTGACCTTGGTCAAATGACTTCGTCTGAGTTATTTGGGTGCACGACGCATATTGAGAGGTTACTTTGGTGGGTACGAGGTTTTCTGGAGAACGGATTTTAGTCATTTTGAGGCGGAGTTCTCCCGCTGCCCACGTGGGCTGCCTTAGCAAGTAATTTCGTCTAAACCGCGTCTGTAAACTGAAGATAAAATGGTCCTGTGAAGATTTAATGAGACAAAAGCAAAAACACTGGCACATCATAAAATAGGCAGTCGGGGCCTGGAGGATGTCGGTGCCTTCTTGGTCTCCATGAGTTGGGGTACATTAGTTTCAGGAGACAGTAATGAATAGGATTGAGGGGCGTCTGCGGTGGGACAGCAGTTGGGGCTGTGCTGTGGCTGATTGCCTTCGGGCCCTTATCGAAGCTGCAGCTGCTTCCACATAGCCGCTGTGGTCAAAAAGGAGCCCAGAGTGACAGTTTTCCTTGACGGTCGCCGTTCTGTTTGCTGTAACTGATCTGCAACATTTCGGGAAAAGACAGTTCTACCTACCATTTCTCTGTATGGCCCTTTCCAGAGGCCGGCAGACATGTTCAAACGAGCAGTATGGCGGGGCACTCGGGGTGGTTGGGTGTCTGTGATGGACAATCCAGTGGCAGGTGGCACAGACCTTAATGCTTTGGGGCATTGCCCTGAAGAGCTTCAGGCATCAGTACCAGGCCAAAGGCCTGTCACACCTTTGATGCTGAACACTGAATAAAGGGAACTGGAAGGTCACTCAGCAGCTGTGTTTCATTTTAGCTCTGCCAGCTGACGATTACGGCATGACTGACATGAATTTTCTGGTGAGTGAGGGACCGTGAAGTCTTGGAACGCAACAGCCTCAGACCTGGTAGGTGTTTTGTGGTGTAATTTGGGAATTACGCGGTGTTGGCTACAGCATGTTTCCAAGGGCTGTGGCCGGTTGTGGCCATGGGATCTCCAACTGCATGCGAGAGCAACGTGGAGAGACTTTGACAGCACAGGTCAGCCTGATACCTGCCGCTGCCACTCGCCTTTCCTATATTTCATCACGGGGCTGGGAGCCTTCCATCCGAGTCCAGGGCTTCCCCTCAACTAAATGTAAATAGGAACATCGATGTACTTCAGAGCTTTTGTGCTTTTTCTTACAGATTACCCTTGGGTTTTCCAGCAGTGCCTGATACTGAAGAATTTGAAGCTACCATCTTGCTGGAGCTGCTTTAGAAGGTAAAGTTAGATGCCAGAGACAGTTTGACCCTCCGGTTCCCTTTCCCATCGGATCTGGACACTGGTCTTGGTGGTCGTACAAGGAGGAACAGTAATACTGAAGCTGGTCTCACAGGGCTTGCAGTCAGCCATGTAGCGTGTGGATTAGTTTCAAACAAGGTTGAATTCTCTGAACTTGCTTCCTCCCCTGAAATGGGTTAGTCATGGTTATGTTTGCTCTCAGTTGCTGATTTCTAACATTTCTGTGCTTAGGAAGGGCTTGTCAAAGCTTTCTTGCCTCAATTAACTACTGACCCCTTTCTACCCCCTTTATTTAGATCTGTTACCAGTAAAGCTGTCTACACTTGAGTTTGGTAAGTTGAATCACTTATCAGTTTCCCTGGGGCTAATGGTGGTTAGTGTTTCACTTGACCTTAAGTAGCGTAGCAGAAAGGCCCATCTAGCCTGTCTTGTGTGCTGTATTTATTAGCTGTTCATAACTAGAGGACAAAAAAGTTTACACTGAGACTTGGTCTGCTAGACTTGCCCACGCTGAAGGCCAAGAGCATTAATTGTCAGACGTTCATACTCAAGGCCAGAGAGTCCATTACCCACATCCCTACATGTCATGATTTGGGTAGCAACAAATAGCTTCACCCGGCTCCTAGGTATTTCAGACTGGTCTAGGATGAAACCTATCTGAGTGGACATGCATGGATGACAGATGCGGATATGGGACTGAGACCAGTGCTTAAGGCAATGCCTGTGAAGCTATCGATTGTGACAAGCACTAATACACCGGCTTAAACTTCCTTTTCAGAAAACTATGCGAAGAGGCGAGCTGGAAGCAGAGACCTGCTTTTTTGCTAGCGCTGGCACTTGGCATGTAAGAAGTCAATAAAGATTGGTGAGGGCCTCCCTGGTGGCCTATCACTGCTACGGCGTGTTCGATCCCCACAGCAGACCTGTCTCACCTGCTGCTTCCCTCAGCAGTGTATCTTCCTGCTCTGCTTCCCACTCTGTCTCTGATGAGTCCTCTCATCCCTCACACCTCTGTTATGCTCACTCTAGTTACGTTCAAAAATAAATCTTATTAAAGTATTGGCAAGTTTGCTTGTGTCAGTTTTGTGTCCCTTGAGCCAGTGAGACTGAGACTGAATAAAAGGTTGCCCTTTGGGCAACATGATCAATTATGAGTGTGGCCATACATATAGTCTCCTTTGCTGAGAATGAAGGCTGAGCCATTTCCTGTATGTTCCATATATAGATGGCATAGTAATGCCCTTTACAATGTCTGTCCCTAAAACAATTTGGGTCTTTTAAAAGCCTGAGTCTCAGGCTCCAAGCCTTTTATCTAGAATTAGCTGCATTAACTCTTCCTTGCCACTCAGTTGGCCAAGCTGCAGTCCCAATGCAGTCCGAACTGAAAGCTGAGTAACTGAGTTATCTAGCTCACCCCAGTTGGGCTCCCCTGTTCAAAGGCAGATGGGAACCATGTCCAGTTTCAAATAGATGGCCCCTTAATTTTCAAATTCAAAGGGCAGAAACACTCAGGAAACAAGTATTAATGTCTTAATATAAAACATTTTGAAAAGGTCTGGTCTTGAATTTTTTTTAAAGGAGTCTCATTTCCTTCATAAGTTCATCATGGTTTATCCTGTCTTGGCTACATCATGGCAGGGATCTCTGAAGACACTGTGTCCAAGGGTTGCCAGTGACAGTCCATCAGTGCATCATACAGCTCCTCACTCTGTTCCATGAACTCCTTGTTGGCTTCTGTCACGTCCAATTGAGGTGTGGGGTCTGGAAGAGAAGCAAAGGTGGGCTAAGGAGAGAAGCATTCAACAGACCAAGAGACTGTTCCCTAGAGCCAGGACTTCTGTTTCCTAGGACAAGTCCCATATCCTGTCAGTTCTCCGTCCTTTACAGGGGCTGACAGAAGCATTGCCTTGGTTCCAGTGAGGATGAAAAGCTATGTACCTCAAGAATGGAACATACTGAATACAATCCAGGCATCACATACTCTGGATTTTTCAAATTTGGGTTTGGAAAACTCAAAACTAAATCAAAAGCACCATCTCGAAAACTAATTATGAACTATAGCTAATGAACTATGGTCAAATATAGGAGTGGGGCCTCCTGGGTGGTGCAACGGGTTAAGTCACAGCACTGAGGCTATCCAGAGCCACTGCAGCACAAGTTCGATATCCAGCCAGGGGGATTCCCACATGGCACAGCAGACCTCTCCTGCCTTGCCCGCTACTCCCCGTAGCAGTGTAAGTCAGTCTGCCTGTTCTACTCCCCACTCTGTCTCTGAATCCTCTCACCGCCTTCCCACCTCTGGCCTACACTCCAGCTTGTATGTGTAAATAAATAAATCTTAAAAAAAAAAAAATATATATATATATATATATATATGTAAGGGTTGAGCGGCCCAATCCTATGTTTTGTAATATTTTTCGTTGCAGAAGTGGTACTTACTCTTCAGTTTAGAAGTCCTGATAAATCACTAACAGAATTAAAAACAAAAACCCTGTAATTTCTTACAAGAGAATTATCTCACAGCAAAATTAACTTGGGCCATATACAACTTGGATGAATCTCACAGAACACAGCTGAATGAAAGATGGTACTCACAACTGCACTATATAATATTCAAACCCCAGCTAAACTATTCATTTGTTTTATGTGCTTTTCCACATATATATTTCACAGTAAAAGTTAAAAAATCCTTGATCACTGTGTCTGATGATATAATTTTCCTTTTAGTCTTCTGTTGTTTTGAAATGGACACACATACACACTCGTGTTAAAAACAAAAACTGGAAAAATACTCCCCACAGAAGTTGATCCTCAGAATCAATACATTCACTATCAAAATCACAGCTGCTTTTAACCCAGAAATAGGACAGTAAAACATGGAAATTCAAGGGACTCAGACCAAAGATGATCTTGAAAAAGAACAAAATGCAAAGACTCATGCTTCCCTGCTTTCAAAATTACTGCAGAGCTATAGTAACAGAGGGTGGGAGGAGCCTACTGACAGCCTAGGTAGGATTAAGGTGCCCATTAAGCCCACATATTCAGAATAAAATGATTTCTAACAAGGGTATCAAGACGTCTCACTGTAGGAACAGCCCTCAATGCAGGGTGCTGGCACAACAGAATAACCACACAAAAAACAATGCTAGACTATTCCCTCACACTATACAAAATTTAATGAAAAATGGATCAAAGACCTAAATGTAAGAAATAAAGCAATGAGGGCCTCCCTGGTGGCGCAGCGGTTAAGCACTGCGCTGTGGAGCTGTCGGCAGCGCGCAATGCGAGTTCGACGCCCGGCCGGGGAGAATCCCACATGGTGCAGCAGACCTCTCCTGCCTCGCCCTCTGCTCCCCTCAGCAGTGTATTTCTCATCTGCCTGTTCTGCTCCCCGCTCTGTCTTTGGTGGACCCTCTCGCCGCCCCATACCTCTAGTCTGTACCCCAGCTTGTATGTATAAATAAATAAATCTTTAAAAAAAAAAAAAAAGAAATAAAGCAATGAAACCCCAGGAAAAAACAGGCCATGATATCTTAGAATGCAACTATAAGCACTAGCAAAAAAAAAAATAAATCGAGCGTCACACAAATTAAAAACTGTGTGCTTCAAAGGACATCATCTAGAAGTGAAAAATAACTCACAAAATGAAGAGAAATAATTTAGAAATCAGGACTGATAAGTTAGAAGCAAAGTAGCACACTGCATACAGAAAGCATGTCTTGGGGCCTCCCTGGTGGCGCGGTGGTTAAGAGCTGCGCTGTGGAGCTGTCGGCAGCGGCAATGCGAGTTCGACGCCCGGCCGGGGAGATTCCCACATGGTGCAGCAGATCTCTCCTGCCTCGCCCGCTGCTCCCCTCAGCAGTGTATTTCCATCAATCTGCCTGTTCTGCTCCCCACTCTGTCTCTGGTGAACCCTCTTGCCGCCCCACACCTGGCCTGTCCCCAGCTTGTATGCAAAAATAAATAAATCTTTAAAAAAAAAAAAAAGAAAGCATGTCTTGATTTGGCTAGGACTGTTTTTTCTTTTTTTTAAAGATTAATTTTGCCTATGTTTTCTTCTATATATTTTATGGTTTCAGGTCTTATGGACAAGTCTCTAATCCATTTTGAATTGGTTTTTGTGCATGGTGCAAGGTAGTAGTCTAGCTTCAGTTTTCTGCATGTAGTCGTCCAGTTCTCCCAGCACCATTTGTTGAACAAACTATCCTTGTTCCACTGCATATTCTTTGCACCTTCATCAAAGATTAATTGTCCATATATATGTGGGTTGATTTCTGGGTTCTCTACTCGATTCCATTGATCTGTGTGTCTATTTTTGTTCCAGTACCATGCAGTTTTAATTACTATGGCTTTATAGGATAGTTTGATGTATGGGAGGGTGATACTTCCATTCTCCTTTTTGGTCAGGAGAGCTTTGGCTATTCAACATTTTTTTGTGATTCCATATGAACTTCATCAGTATTCGTTCAACTTCTTTGAAGAATGTCTTTGAGATTTTTATTGCAATAGAGTTGAATCTGTAAATTGCTTTAGGTAGTATGGCCATTTTGATAATGTTAATTCTTCCTATCCATGAGCAGGGGATGTCTTTCCATTTCTTTGTGTATTCTTCTGTTTCTTTTAATAATGTTTTATAGTTTTCTTTGTATAGATCCTTTGTTTCTATTGTTAGGTTTATTCCCAGGAATTTGATTTTTTGTTTGTTTCAATTGTAAAAGGGGTGGTTTTCCTGATTTCCTCGTCTTCGGATTGACTGTTTGCATATAGGAAGGCTATTGATTTGTGTGTGTTGATTTTGTATCCTGCTACATCAATACATTGATTGATTATTTTGATTAGTTTTTCTGTGGCGTTTTTAGGGTTCTCTATGTATCTTATCATGTCATCTGTAAATAGTGATAACTTTACTTCTTCTTTCCCTATCTTAGTAACATTTTTAAGGACACATTCCCCAAAGCAAAGATAGTGAAGGAAAAGATATATAGCTGGGATTACATCAAACTAAAAAGCTTCTGTACAGCAAAAGAGACATAAACCAAAACAAAGAAATAGCCTACTGACTGGGAAACAATTTTTGCACTCCATACAACAGACTAGGGACTGATCACAAAAATCTACAAAAAACTCACACGACTCAACAAAAACAAAGCAAAAAATCCAGTCAAAAAATGGGCAGAAAAGGGCCTCCCCGGTGGCGCAGCAGTTGAGCACTGCACTGTGGAGCTGTCGGCCGCGAGCGATGCAGGTTCGACGCGCAGCCGGGGAGAATCCCACATGGTGCAACAGACCTCTCCTGCCTCGCCCGCTGCTCCCCTCAGCAGTGTATTTCTGATCTGCCTGTTCTGCTCCCCACTCTGTCTCCGGTGAACCCTCTCACCGCTTCGCGCCTCTGGCCTGTACCCCAGCTTGTATACATAAATAAATAAAATTCTAAAAAAAAAAAAAAAAAAAAAAAAAAAAAAAAAAAAAAAAAAAAAAAAAAAAAAGGGCAGAAAAACTTAAAAGACATTTCTCCAAAGAAGAGCAAATGGCCAATAGGCACATGAAAAAATGTTCAATATCCCTCATAATCAGGAAAATGCAAATAAAAACCATAATGAGATACCACCATACACTACCAAGAATGCCACGTATTAAAAAAACAGGGAATAACAAATATTGGCGAGGGTGTGGAAAAAAGGAACCCTCCTACAATGCTGGTGGGAATGCAAACTGGTCCAACCACTATGAAAAGCTGTATGGTGGTTCCTCAAATTGCTAAAAATGGAGCTTCCATATGATCCAGTAATACCACTTCTGGGAATCTATCCAAAGTACACAAAAACATTAATCCAAAAAATATACATGCACCTGTATGCATACTGCAGCATTATTCACAATAGCTATGGTATGGAAACAACACAGATGCCCAAAAATAGATGACTGGATTAAGAAGATGTGGTACATATACATAACGGAATACTATTCAGCATTCAAAAAGATAAACACATGCAATTCACAGCAACATGGATGGAGCTAGAAGGGCATGCTCAGCGAAATAAGCCAGAAAGAGAAAAATATCAAATGGTTTCACTTATAACAGGAATATAGGAGAATCAAATAAGACAGAGACATTCAGCAAGGGAGGGGGAGGGAAAGGGCTCAAAATGGGGGAGAAAAGAGCACAAGGGACCATGGTGATGGTTCACGGGTGAATCAGTGGTGGGCAATCTATGGGGAAGACACAATAATGTAAACAATATGAATAAAAATTTAAAAATGATTTAAAAAAGATTTATTTATTTATGCATATAAGAACTGGGGTGTAGCCCAGTTCAGTGTAAGGGGTGGGGGTGAGAGGATTCACCAGAGACAGAGTGGGGAGCAGAACAGGCAGATCTACTGAAGTACACTGCTGAGGGGAGAAGTGGGCGAGGCAGGAGAGGTCTGCTGCGCCATGTGGGAAGCTCCCTGGTGAGGGATCGAACTCTTGCTGCAGTGGCTGCCGATAGCTTCACAGTGCTGAGACTTAATCCCCTGTGCCACCAGGGAAGTCCCAGGATTGTTTTTTTCTGACCAATGTTATAACGAAAGGACATCTGTGTATTTTACAGATGAGTTAAGGACATGGATGACATGAACGGACATCACTGTTTGAGAACCTGTGGTATAATATCTCATTTGACAAGAGATTTGTCTGAAAGTTAACAATTCCTTCAATTTTACTTTTATTCAATAAAAATTATAACAAATGGGCCTCCCTGATGGCGCAGTGGTTAAGTGCTGCACTGTGGAGCTGTTGGCAGCAGCGATGCGAGTTCGAAGCCTGGCCGGGGAGAATCCCACATGGTGTGGCAGACCTCTCCTGCCTTGCCCGCTGCTCCCCTCAGCAGTGTATTTCTGATCTGCCTGTTCTGCTCCCCGCTCTGTATCTGGTGAACCCTCTCGCCGCCCCACACCTCTGGTCTGTACCCCAGCTTGTATGTATAAATAAATAAATCTTAAAAAAAAAATTATAACAAATGCTTTTAATTTAAAAACCCGATGATAGCTACTACCACAAAGGGTGATTCCATAATACCTCATTGTATTTTCCAGATTTTCAATCATAATTACTCCTTGAAAATGAAAAATACGTGTAATTTAAAATACACAGAAAAAAATTAAAACATAGGACAAAACCAGCCAGGGAGATTGCCACATGGTGCAGCAAAGCTCTCCTGCCTTGCCTGCTGCTCCCCTCAGCAGTGTATTTCGGTCGATCTGCCTGTTTTGCTCCCCGCTCTGTCTCTGGTGAATCCTCTCACCCGCCCCAACCTCTGGCCTGCACCCCAGCTTGTATGCATGAATAAATAAATCTTTAAGAAAAAAACATACGACAAAAAAATAATTTCATAAACTGTCAAAAAAATACAAGGCAATAGCATTTTTGCTAGAGGCCTCCATCCTGGGTAGACTGTCACCCCATGGAGGGTGCCTCGCTCCCTGTCAGGCTGCTTTCCCTGGGCTCGCTGAGACCTGCCTCACAGCTCTGGGGACACACCTTCCTATAATTCTGTGGCACTGGCTCTCACTGGAATTTAAGTTCCTCCAGAGCGGAATTCACTTCACATTCTTTCAGCATCTAGCTAACCAAGCACAGTGCCAGCCGCAAAGCAGTCACTTTGTCACTGTCACACAAGTGACAGAAGTGAGTGAACGGACTCCTTTCTTACCTTCTAATGCGTCATCTCCGACTTCTTCGTATGTCTGTCAAGAGACGAGAGAGGAGGGTGAGAAAGATAGTAAACTCTGGACACATGACAAGGATGGCTTATTTTTAATAAGAGGAATTAGGCTACGTCATCCTTTCCCATTTTCTTTTGAAGCCCAAGCTCCCATCCTTAACCATGCCATCCTGGAGAATGACGACGTTTCCAAAGGATGACAAGAGAACCAGATCTGCCAAATCACAGTTACCTGCATGGTGCTCTGGGTATAGCCATACTGGGGATAGCTGTAGCTGTAGCTGCCTGTGTTCTGGTCATAGCCCCATTGGGCATAATAGTTCTGGTACTGCTGATAATACTGGTTGTAGCTGTAACTGTACATCTGACTATATTCCATGGGCTTCACACGACTCCTTGATGAAGAAAATATCAAAGATAAGCAAGTATAAGGAAACATTTCCACAGTATTTGCTGGGAGGCAGTGACTGTTCTATGTGCTTTACGTAGGCTAACTCACTAACAACAGCCCTATGCAGTAAGAATATAGTTATTCCTACTTTACAGATAAGAAACAGAGGGACAGAGGGGCTATGCAATGTGGTCAAGTCACAGCTTGTAAGAGATTCAAACCCAGGTAAGGTGGTCCCACAGCCCATGCTGTAAAGTGAGGAGCTTTTGCTTCCTCTGTGGCTGTCGCTGAAGCACCAGCTGCCAAAATGAAATTCAGTCCCTCTGCGACTACTGACCAGGGCAAGAACCATAGAAGACGTTCAGTGCGCCCACTCACAGTCACAGGAAGATCATGTCTTCTCTTCCCCTCTTTCCAAAAAAGCTAAGACGGAAGTACAATGTCAGACGCATTCCACCCGGGACGATGATTACGAAGTATCCAGGTTTACAGGAAGTGCCATCTAGACTGAATGAGTGTGGTGGGCAATGGCGAGTGGCACAGCCATTCATGGGGCGTCCACCCCAGGAAGTTGGGGATCACTAGACTAAAGCTGAACAAAGATCACAAAACGATACTAGGGCAGGGCCTCCCTGGTGGGGCAAGGGGTTAAGTCTCATCCTATGAAGCTATCTGCAGTCACTGCAGCACAAGTTCGATCCCCAGCCAGGGAGATACCCACACGGCGCAGCAGACCTCTCCCGTCTTGGCTGTTGCTCCCCTCAACAGCATATTTCAGTAGATCCGCCTGTTCTGCTCCTACTCTGTCTCTGGTGAATCCTCTCACCACCACCCCACCACCTCTGACCTACACCCCAGCTTGTATGAATAAATAAATAAATCTTAACCAAAAAAAGGTCTGAAGAATCTAGATTTAGGATGATCCAAGAAGCATTTCAAGCTACCAAATACCTCATCACCTCAAAATATTAAGACTATTCCAGGAGGCTTTGTGTCATCGCCATGGTCCAGCTACCACTTATGGACTAGGTACTCGGCACCTGCAACATTTATATTTTATATGCGGCCCCCTATTTTAAGTCCCAAGCCTCTGATGGAGCCATTATTTTTTTTTTAAAGGTTTATTTATCTATGCATACAAGAACTGGGGTGCAGGCCAGAGGTGTGGGGGGTGAGAGGATTCACCAGAGACAGAGTAGGAGCAGAACAGGCGGATCTACTGAAATATGCTGCTGAGGGGAGCAGCGGACAAGACAGAGAGGTCTACTGCACCATGTGGGAAGCTCCCTGGCCGGGGATTAAACTCATGCTGCAGTGGCTCTGGACAGCTACACAGGCTGAGACTTAACCTGTTGCACCACCAGGGAGGCCTGGAGCTGTTATTTTTATTCCAGTTATACAGATGAGAACACTGAAAGCCTCTAAATAATTAAATGCATTATAAAGGTCACACCTGGGACCAGAGTCAAATCTACCTGCCAAGTTCATACTCCCAACCCTGTGCCATTATATATAGTCTGCAAAGGATCCACTGCTTTCAAAACCATGAAGAACCATGTGTGAATAGGCTTAAGAAACAGGCCTGGAAGATGACCAGTAGTTCTGTTCTGGCTGAGAGGACTCAAAAGAACATAACCCAATCACAGGGCATGACAATGTGTTTTGAGAATCACTGCACTGCAAAGAGCCACAGTCTCTCCTAAGTGCGCAACACACACGCATGCACACATCGCACATGCACACACGAGGCTGAAGCGGACACGGGCTAGCTGTCTATAAGGAGCCCTAACTGTCACACGGCGTGAAACACAGTATGTCCAAATGAGGGGGAAGCATTCCATCTCCACAATGAAGCCAGACAGGAAACAAGTCATAAGCAGGAATTGAATTACCACAGAAATCTCATCACTGGAACCACAAAGTAGCTGCTCAAGGTCTGAATAAGCTAGTCAAGTTCCTTCCAAGTTCCATGTCTGCCTGGGGAGCAGGACTCAGCCAGAGCAGCTGGACAGACTACACGTCTGACTGCTCAGCACCACCTCTTGATGGACTAGCTAGATGACGTCCAGCAGCAGAGACCCCCCTGTTGCTGCCCAGTGCTAGGCTGAAATCTGCCGATGTTCACTTCCTTGTCTCCCCTTCCACGTTTCAAGGCCTTCTGCCATGTTCGATTACCTGATTCTGTCAGGTTCAGTCTTTCTGGCCCCAGGCTGCCTATTTCAGTTGTTTCTCCACGCTTGGCTTTTACAGTCTAACTCTCAAAGGGAACCCTTATCCCCCTCAATTCCTAGTGCTTAAGGGTACCTAGTACAGAGGCAGGTACCAAATACTGATGATAATAACAAAGCCACCCAAAACCCCAAATGCTGACAACAGTGTTCAAAGAAGAGATAAAGCTGACAAAATATAACCTCCTTGAGAAAGGGACTTTTTTTCCCCCCCTCCCCTTTATAGCTACAACTCCAAAGTTCAGGACAGGCCCATAGAGTTGCAGGGACTCAGTTACTGCTGACTGAATACTTGGTAACATGTCAAAAACAACTAAAATAATCAACAAAAGAACTGCTACATGGAAAAGATACTCAAAAGAATATCCTGCAGCTGTTAAAAATATATGATTGGGCCTCCCTGGTGACGCAGCGGTTGAGTGCTGCGCTGTGTAGCTGTCAACAGCAAGCAATGCAAGTTCAACGCCCAGCTGGGGAGAATCCCACATGGTGCGGCAGACCTCTCCTGCCTTGCCTGCTGCTACCCTCAGCAGTGTATTTCTGATCTGCCTGCTCCCCACTCTGTCTCTGGTGAGCCCTCTCACCACCCCATGCCTCTGGCCTGTACCCCAGTTTGTATGAATAAATAAATCTTTAAAAAAAAATGATGATTGTACAATCACATGGAAAAGTACCTGCACTAAGTAAACAGGGGAGAAATAAGCATGGTTACTGTAACTAAAAATGAGGAGGTGAGATAAAAAGGAAAAGGCATCTATCTCTAAACTATGGATTCTTATGGAGAGGCCTAAAAAGGAACTCAGAAACAGTCACCATTTTTGGGTAACAGGAAAATTTCTTTTGGTTTTTCTTTAATTTTTTTTTTAATATATGGAATTTAGAACGAACAGCATTTTTTGGAGGGAGGTCAGTAGGCTGATGTAGTAAACACAGTTAAACTGCAAAGAACCTGGGCCTCCCCGGTGGCGCAGCGGTTAAGCGCTGCGCTGTGGAGGTGTTGGCAGCAGCGAAGCGAGTTCGATGCCCGGCCAGGGAGAGTCCCACATGATGCGGCAGACCTTTCCTGCCTTGCCCACTGCTCCCCTCAGCAGTGTATTTCTGATCTGTCTGTTCTGCTACCCGCTCTGTCTTTGGTGAACCCTCTTCGCCGCCCCACGCCTCTGGCCTGTACCCCAGCTTGTATGTATAAATAAAAAATAAATCTTTAAAAAAAAAAAAATCTGGCTAGTTCTTCCAGAAAATCTTTAAAAAAACAAACAAACAAACAAAAAAACTGCAAAGAACCTGTAGTTATTTTGCTACTTTAAAAAATTTGCCGTAAGAAGGCCTCTACTTTTGGCCTGGGCACTACTGACTTTGGAGGGAGTGGGGGAAGTCAGACAGTTCTTTGTTGGGGGGGCAGTCCCGTACATTTTGGGATGTTCAGAGGCATCTACTCACTAGATGCCTGTAGCACCCCCCCCACCCCCGCCCCAGTCATGAGCACCAAAAATTCTCTGAATTTTGTCTCTGGAGGAAAAAAATGCTCCCAGCAGAGAACCACTGCTGGTCAGAGGATGAAGATCCTATGCAGAGTAAGTTGCTTTACATCTGAGAAACCTGCTTGGAGGTGGGAGGGGAGAAGGGCTTCCTGCCTGGCAGGACAGACAGACAGTGATGTGTATAATATTCTATAGATTGTCTGGGTCACTCATTTTTAGCCATTCCCAATTACAGGAGGTTTATAGGTTTCATTGATATAAATAGGGCTAAAATTGTGTTATATAATTTTCCCCCTTCTCCATTGTTACTAATTACCTGTGTAAATCTCTAGCAGTGGTACCACCCAGCACTGCTACCTGCAATGTCTGAATGTGCCTCCCCCAGGTTCAGCTCTCTCCCCACTGTAAGCTGCTGGAGGGTCAGGGGCACACTTGTTCATCTCTAACACTCAGCACACAACCTGGAAAATAACGGGCGTTCATTATCTGTGACTTAAATGGACTCTCTCGCCTCCCATCCAGCATGGGGACGCCTGGACTATCAAATGGGCAAGGAGGGTGTGCCAGTGGGGGTCAGTCCAGAGCCAGTGCATGACTCACGCTTTAGGGATCGCCACACTCAGTCGCACTGGTTTAGACCCCAATCCCACTGCTCCCTGGCACTCTGTCAGGGCGCGCTTCTGTTCCAGTTCATCTGTGAATTTCACAAAACCATAGCCCCTGTAGGAAAAAAAAATGCACTATTTAGATAATAAATACAAGGAAAGTAAAGTCTAAGAATGGAAAAAGGCTGAGAAGTGAGACAGCCTATCAGACTGTGGGAAGGGAGGAGAGCCCCATTAGTGGAGCTGTGCACAGAGCAACTGGAGAGCCAAGCACTGGAGGACCCCTAGATCTGTAGGGATTCCCACATCCAGCTCACCATTCTCCACGCTCGCACTGATGGGGCTCCTTCCCAAACAGTTGCTTCCCTTCCAATCTACTGGCAAGTAGTGGTATTAGCAATAGTAGTAACGGTGGTAGAAAGCTCATTGAGCAAGTATTTACTGAGACTGTGGACGACAGCCAATACACAAGGCAGGCTAGCAGACAGACACGAGGATTCAAATTAGCCAGTTTGGCTGCAGAGCCAAACTGTTCCTAACCAATGCTTACACGGCCTCTCTAATAGCTCCATCTGTAAGAAAAATGCTGCAACTGAGGGGGTGGGCATCAATAACAGGTAAGGCCTTACTTAGACACGCCTGTCTGGTCCAAAACCACCTTGCCTCCCCGACAGGAGGGGTAGACTTTGACGAAGAATTCATACAGCATGCCATCATCCACATCTGGGGTCAGGTCCCCCACAAAGAGGGAGTACTCAGGGCTGAGAGGAGAGACCAAGATTCAGAGACAAAGACCAAAACTTTTGTTCTGACAAGCTCTTTCGGCTCATTCTTGGTAAACCCTTCCTGGACTTCCTTACAGAAAAACACACCTGCTGGGTCCTCAGGCAGGTCCTGGTTTGTTTCCTTGGGCAGTCCTGGCAGAGGACATAGACATGGTCTCCCACTGCCAAGTCCTTCACCACTGCATAGAGCCTGACTGGCTTTAAGTATTACAAAGCGCAGCTGTGGGAGAGCCAGAGGTATTCAGAAGATAAAACCAGGCATTCTATAGTCACTGCATATTTTTAATTCAAATGGTGAAAGAGAGAGAATGAGACCTAGAACTTACCTCCTAAAGACATAACACCTAGCTAAAATGAACTCCCCCAACTTTTAGAACAGGCACACAAGCTTTTCTTGTCATGGGTCAGTGTTTTAGATTTTGAGGGATCCCTATGTCTGCTACTTTTTCAATCCAAAATGTTAAAAACCTTTCTGTGTGTGTTAACAGGTGATACAAGTCAGGCCACAGATGGCCAACCTTTGTTCTAGATCAATTATTTAAAAAAATAAAAAAATAAAAAAAACACACATACTTGTATTGTTACTTTCTTATTTCATGTGACTCCTTGTATGAAAATAAAATTACAAATTACCAATGACCCTGACTTACTTTTGTCATTTTCTATAGCTTTTCTTTTGAATTTATAGAAATTAGATAGGATTGTTTGTTTCTAGCATTTTTTCCCCACTTTTAACAAATGGCCAACATCTTGACATGTGCTGTTCTGCTACAACATGATTTGTTAATGGATACACAGCATGTCAACTAATGAACATACTGTAATTTAAACCAGTTCCCTATTACTGGATTATTTGGGCTTCCCCCAATATTGCCCATTATATGTAATATTTCAGTAAAGCCATCTTTGCACGTATCCATGAATAAACTCCGAAAAGCAGAGTTATAGGGTCAATGGGTACAAATCCTTCTAAAACTTTTCAAGTTTTCAAGCTTTCAAACAGCAACCCGAAATGCTCAATTTGTTTCGATAACAGATCAGCTCCTACTGAATAAAACCTCGATGCTGTGGGCAGTAAAAGCGTAGAAGGTCATACAGACAGAAGACAGGCTCCCACAGAAGATTCCAGGATGGTCCACCAGTAGGGAAGGGGAGGAGGTAGTCCTTTAAGGAGGTGAAAGGAGTCCTTTAAGTCCTTTAAGGGAGTCAAAATGCTCCCCATCCTCCTTTTCGTTAGCAAGAAGATATGTCACTGCTGGTCACTAGACATTTTCTGGGGCATGAAGTCACCCCAGGGCTGCTCAGTACTCACCTGTTATCTGGCTGTTTTCCATAAGTGGCATAGTTCAGTTTAAAACGTTTTGCCTGGAAATTTAAAAACAAACAAACTAAAACAGAGAAAGGTGTTTCAAGAGTCAAACAATATTTGAAAAAAACTGAAATAAATTACCTTGGCCAAAACATCTCCCCCTCTCTAAGCCTCAGACTTTTCTCCTGTATAAAATGAGGGGGTTGCACGGATGACCGCTAAGGGCACTGCCAGCTCCATGGTTCTATGAGCCCAGGTGTGCCAGTTTGGTGCAGCTGTAAGCTAAGTAACTGTGGGAAGAGCAGAATGTAACTCTCTTGAAATGTGTCCTCACTGCTGCCAGCCTGTTCTAGTTTTTCAATCAGGAAAGAGGTCTAGGATTTCAAGTCTTCCATTAAGGGAGGCAACGTGCAGAGCGGAGAGGGCATGGATTTTAGAGGCAGCCCACATTCAGTTTGTATCCTGGCTCTGCCACTTGCTGCCTTGTTGCCTTGGGCAAGTTATTTCACTTTCCTGAGCTCCATTTTATTGGTTGGTCAAAGACAACAATGCCCACTGTTTTGGGTTGTTACAGGATTAATTAATATCAATATACAGCAGGAATTAAAGAAAAGATGGCTATCAATGACAAAAAGGCAACAACATGATTATCTAAGGGTCCTTACAGGTGTGGCTCCTGGAAGGGGTTTCCCATTAATTTTATGCAAACACTTCTCGGCTGTGGCCAAATCTGCAAATTCTACAAAGCAGTAGCCAGCTGGGATCCTGGAGAGAAAGCAAACAGAGAAAGAGCATGGTTAAAGAGGCCAATCCCAGATGAGTGCCTGAAGGAAGGGAAGACTATTTTTTGAAAGGAGAGTCCATGCAGTTTTGTTCCCTGCCATATTCCAAAATGGGCCAGTCCCGGACTCATTTAGCAAACACTTATTTATGTATTTAAGTACTGTTACCACCTATTAGGTACATTGCTGCCGAAACATTCAACACAATTCAAACTTTTAGCTCTTAATGCCCTGTTTACAGGAAATACCAGGCACAGAACAAGTAAAACACTACCACAAGGAAATAAATCCAAAATGTAGGACCAGAATCTAGAACCTAAGATCTTACGTAAGACAATTAGTCTATTTAAAAAGTCACTAGCCATGCGTTTTGCAACCATCAGTTCAGGCAGCTTAAAAGAGAACCTTGGAGCCCCCATAGCCGTGGCCTCTAGGCTCAGGTGTGCACAATCAGGCACACACAATGAGGCAACCGGGAGCAGGGCAGGCAGGGAGGCCCGGGATGCCAGGAGATGGCAAGCCTGCCAACCCCCAGAAAGTCCTTACTCTTTCTCTGGTGTTCTCTCATGGCCTCTTCCTCTCGTTGCCCTTGCTCGTCCTCTCATAGCCGCTGCGGTGTACCTCTCCACTGCCGTCCTGTGTGACACCGCCCTCACAGCCTCACATGCCCATACCATACTCCAGGTGTCCACAATCAGGCACCTGTGCCCTGCGCCCACACTCCCAAGCGCCTTCTGCTCTCAAAGCCGCAGGTGAGAGGCCAGCAGCAAAATAGCCTGACCACGTCACTTACCCTACACCATGTTAGGAGAAAGGAAAGATGGGCTTTTCTTTCTTTCCTTTTTTTTTTTGTTATAAAAATGAGTTTTTATTTCTACAGATACACAGACAGGGTCTCTCTGCTGGAGCAGTGGTTAAGCACTGCGCTGTGGAGCTGTTGGCAGCAGCGATGTGAGTTCGATGCCTGGCTGGGGCGAATCCCACATGGCTCGGCAGACTTCTCCTGCCTCACCCGCTGCTCCCCTCAGCAGTGTATTTCTGATCTGCCTGTTCTGCTCCCCACTCTGTCTCTGGTGAACCCTCCCGCCACCCCACGCCTCTGGCCTGTACCACAGCTTGTATGCATAAATAAATAAATCTTTTAAAAAAAAAGATAGACAGATAGATGATGGATGCCTTAATCATAAGTGTTAGTTCCTTCAGAACTGGAAAGAGCACCTATGCTTGATAACAGATAACTAGTGGGTTTGCTCAGCAAGCAGCAATAGAGGGTTTATGCGGTTGAGAACTTTGAGCTTTATTTCAAGGATCCTTGGAGTTTAGTGACTTTCTTTTTTTTAAGATTTATTTATGCATACAAGAGCTGAGGTATAGGCCAGAGGCATGGGGGAGGGGAGGTTTAGGGAGGACCCTAAAGGTGGGCTTTTCCACATTAAACGGACTTTATAGAACAACTATTAATAAATGCATTATCTGTTCTCTGACTGGATCCTAATTCATTAAAAACTGAAAAGAATGGATTAAGTGGCACAATGGATTAAGTCTCAGCACTCAGGACTATGAAGCTATCAGCAGCCACTGCAGCACAAGTTCGGTCCCCAGCCAGGGAGCTTCCCACATGGCACAGCAGACCTCTCCTGTCTCACCCACTGCTCCCCTCAGCAGTGTATTTCAGTTAATCTGCCTGTTCTGCTCCCCACTCTGTCTCTGGTGAATCCTCTCACCACCCCCATTCCTCTGGCCTACACCCCAGCTTTGTATGCATAAATAAATAACTCTTTAAAAAAAAAAAAGAGGGGCCTCCTTGGTGGTGCAGCGGTTAAGCGCTGTGCTGTGGTGCTGTCCGCAGCAGCGACGTGAGTTTGACACCCAGCCAGGGAGATTCCCACAGGGCACAGCAGACCTCTCCTGTCTCACTCACTGCTCCCCTCGGCAGTGTATTTCAGTAGATCCACCTGTTCTGCTCCCCACTCTGTCTCTGGTGAACCCTCTCACCGCCCCACACCTCTGGCCTGTACCCCAGCTTGTATGCATAAATAAATAAATCTTAAAAAAAAAAATCTGAAAGTAGACTTGTCATTATATGTCATTAGGGAATTAACATCAATACTACTAGCATGATATGAGCACTTTAGTTATGTAAGAGAATGCCCATGTTTTGGATATTATGCTTATTCAGAAGTAGTGTCCCAAATTGTTAATTCACTTTCACATGAATTACAGTAAATTCATTTACACCCCAGTAATTTAGTCCATTAACAGAATTACAGTCCAGTAAAATGAAATTATCTATCTACTTTATCTAAAGATACTTCTTTGAAACATACTTTTTCTTTGAAAATGTGTCATGACATTTCCAACAATGCAATAATTGAACAAAGTTAACTCATGGATGAACCTAACCTAATTCGGGGGTGTCTGAGACTCCTGATATTCTGTTTCTGAAAGCATCACTGAGAGACAAAAGTAGGATGATGTGGCAATGCCCTCTGGCATTCCTACCTACTAAGAGATTGATACTGAAAACAGTTACCTATCCTTAAAGCTATAACTAGTGAAACAATTCAAACCTTTCTGGAAATACTTTAGTTCTTCAGTTCAAATAACTTTATAGACACAAAGTCAAGAAAGAAGGAATGACAGCGGTAATGCCAGAATCCAAGTATCACAGAGCAGAATCATGAGCTCCATTAATGTTTGTTGATGCAAAGACTGATGGGCCAACTCTGTGACAAATACAGAATCTTAAGAATCTCACAGATGTGAAATACATACATCCTTCTAGATGCAGATATTCCCACCACAGAGTAACTTTGCATATTTTAGAATTTTAAATAAATAGAATCATACAATAAGGCTTCTTTCATTTAGCATAAAGTTTTGAGATTCATTCATATTGTTGCTATCCAAGTAGATTATTGTTTTTTATGGTTAAGTGGTATTTTATTGTATGAAAACAGCAGGCTTTATTTATCTATCTACCTATTCATGAATACTTGGGCTGCTTGCAATCTTTGGCCATTGTTAGAAAGTTGCTACAAACATTCTTTTTCAAGTCCTTTTGTGTGTGTGTATATAGATGTTTTCATTTCTTTGGGGGAAACACCTAGGACTGGTCTTGCGCATCACAGGGCCGATACACAGATAAACGCTTGTACTGATTTTACAAACCCATCAGTGATGTATAGAGATCTGATTGTTCCACCACCTGACTCCATTCTCTTTCTTTTTTTTGAATTTTAAAAGTTGAGGTTAAATACCCCTAAGATAATATTTAACCCTAAGATAAAATTGTTAAATAATTTTTTAGTGTACAGTTCTATAGAATTAAGTATGTTCACATAGTTGTGCAACTACTAACTGCATCCTTGAGTCCTAGGCTCTAAGGCCTATTATTTTCCCCTGGGCTTAAAGTTTCCTTCTTATTTTCTCCAGTCTTTGTTTTTTTTATTTTACATTAGCTTTCTCTCTACAGTACTCTTGTAAGTCACTTCAAAAGTCTTTCTCAAATGAGACAGGATGTAAAGTCTTAAGACCACCATAAGAAACTGCTAGAGTTTAGTAATCCTGGGTAGGCAGGTAAAGACAGACCAAATTGGGGCCTCCCTGGTGGCGCAGCGGTTGAGCGCTGTGCTGTGGAGCTGTCGGCAGCACGTCATGCGAGTTCGATGCCCAGCCAGGGAGAATCCCACATGGTGCGGCAGACCTCTCCTGCCTCGCCCGCTGCTCCCCTCAGCAGTGTATTTCTGATCTGCCTGTTCTGCTCCCCACTCTGTCTCTGGTGAACCCTCTCGCCGCCCCACACCTCTGGCCTGTACCCCAGCTTGTATGTATAAATAAATAAATCTTTAAAAAAAAAAAAAGACCAAATTTTATTTCAATGAAGATTAAAATGTGAGGCCTCCCTACTGACCTAGGGGTTAAGTCTTGGTGCTATCACTGGAGTGACTTGTGTACGATCTCCGGCCAGTGAGCCAACCCATATAGCGCAGCAGACCTCTCCTGTCTTGCCCACTGCTCCCCTTAGCAGTGTATTTCAGTAAATCTGCCTGTTCTGCTCCCCACTCTGTCTCTGGTGAATCCTCTCACCCCACACACCCCTGGCCTACATTCCAGTTCTTCTATGCAAAAATAATAATAATAAAATAATAATTTTATTATTATAAATAATAATAAAATAATAATTTTATTATTATAAATAATAATAAAAGGTGAGAGCCGATATCAGTATTTTAAAGTGTAGAAAAGTATTACAGAATGCATGTTTCATACAAAAAGCTGATTATCTGTGACTTTCTATCTACAAAAACAAGAAAAATATACTAACTGCATCCTTGAGCCCAGGTGATCTAGCAGTCAGCAGGGTAATCTAGCAGTCAGAAAGTCCATCCCTGATTACTGGGGTTCTGAATATGCAAAGCACCTGTTCACCCAACAGTCTGAGCTGGACACACTTCTCATCTGAACTTTTTTTTTTTCCTAAAGATTTATTTATTTATACATACAAGCTGGGTTACAGGCTAGAGGTGTGGGGCGGCGAGAGGGTCCACCAGAGACAGAGTGGGGAGCAGAACAGGCAGATCAGAAATACACTGCTGAGGGGAGCAGCGGGCGAGGCAGGAGAGGTCTGCCGCACCATGTGGGATTCTCCCCGGCTGGGCGTCGAACTCGCATTGCTGCTGCCGACAGCTCCACAGCGCAGCGCTCAACCACTGAGCCACCAGGGAGGCCCTCATCTGTACTTTCAACCAGTGAAGTTTCAGCAAGGTGGATTAATAGAGTACCTGGCACAGAGTAGATGCCCAACAAACACTGTCAGATAAATAAAGAAATCCTGTCATCTGGAGCCAGGGACTATGTCTGGCTTGTTTCAGTCACGTATCCCAGCAATCCAGAACAGGAGAACATAGCAGTGTCTCTGTAAATAAATTTCACATGAATGGCCTAAGAGGTAGGTAAAGGCACTCATGAGTTTTGAGGACAGATATGAATTCGAGTTCTGGCTTGTCATTTAATAGCTGTATAAATTTATGACAGTTTTTAAAAAAAGATTTATTTATGTATACAAGAACTGGGGTGTAGCCCAGAGGTATGGGGTAGTGAGAGGATTCACCAGAGACAGAGTGGGGAGCAGAACAGGCAGATCTACCAAAGTACACTGCTGAGGGAAGCAGCAGGCGGGACGGGCGAAGCAGGAGAGGTCTGCTGTGCCATGTGGTCAGCTCCCTGGCTAGGGATAGAACTTGTGCTGCAGTGGCTGCTGATAGCTTCACAGTGCTGAGACTTAACCCGTTGCGCCACCAGGGAGGCCCAAACTTAAGACGGTCATTAAGCTTCTCTAATAACATTATTTAGCTCAGACCCTTTTGATTGAAAAAGTGACTTTTAAGTGGTTACCTAGCAGATCATGATCTGTTTACATTTACTGAGCATATACACATCAGGCACTAAACAAGAAAGACGAATTAGCTCACTTAATCCTCACCATAACTCCATGAGGTAGGTGCTATTATTATCTCCATTTTTATAGTCAAAGTGAAATGAGAGGGGAAGACTGTCACTTGTCTAAAGTCACACAGCAAATATAACTTCCAAATCCAGTCTGGTTCCATGGTGCAGTCCTTAAACATTATGCCATACTCCTCTCAATAAGCCAACAAAGTTAACTTCTGTAACTTTATGGTAACAATTACCAGGAATGAGAAATCTTGGCCCTTCCATGGCCTTTCTCCTGAAGGACACCTGCAGGGTGATCTCTTAAGGGAGAACTGGAAGATGGAAGAAGAGAACTTACCCAGTGAGGCGGTTTCGGATAATTTTCACGCTCATCACGGTCTCCCCCATGGTGGCAAAGGCTCTGGAGATGAAGTTCTCATCCATGTAGGGCTCCAGCTGCGTAAATAAAAGGGCAGGGCGACTCAGGCCAGCATCCTGGGTCCCCTTTCCCGGTTCCAGAGTCCCTGGCTCTCAGCCCCGGGTTGGCCACCCGAAGCTGGTAAGGATGGGGTTGGGGGCGGGGAGGTTTTCGTCTACAGAGTGATCTGAACCCCAACTTCCGCGTCGGCAATCAAACACTTTGCCTCCCTTCCCTTCCAATTTGCTCCCTTTAGAAAGCCCCCCTCCAACCTGGACTTCCCCCCATCCCGCCAGTCTTACAAGCACAGCCCGCAACCCTAGGGCGATCTCCATTCGAGCCCCTCTAAGAATCTCCCTTCCTCTTTAAGAACCCAGATGGGGCCCTTAGACCTCTCAGACTCAGCCCCTTCACCTACACGCTGGGACTCCCGCTTCTGCGTCCCCCGCCAAGAACACCCCTCCACATTCCAAGGACTCCTCCCCTCAGACCCGTCCTCCCTGGCGGCACTAAGATTCCACCTCAGACCCGGGCGACGCCCTCACTCACGTCGCCCATCCACAGGCTGGCCGCCATGCCCGCAGGCGGGCCGGGACTCGGCGGGCGGCGAGGGCCGGCGCAGACGCCAGCCGCCGGGCTGTGGCCACCAGGGAGCATGCGCCTTCGCGCCTTCTGCGCACGCTCGGGAACCCGGCGCCTGGGCAGCTCCCGGGTTTTCCGTTCCGGTTTTTCCCGGGACCCGGATAGAACTTCCGGATCCCGGAGGGCGACCCATGGGCTGGGCGAGGAGCGGCGGGCTGAGAGCACTGTGAGCGGACAGGCGGATTGCTCCCATCACTGACTTTCTCGGGTTTTCCCCTGACTTAAATATGTATCTAAACATACGCACAGATATATGTGTAAGTTTTCAAAAGTAATGAATATTGTAAAAAGGTGTAAATGTAAACACAAAAAAGCCGTGAATGGTTCCCTTTGGGAGTCTAGACCTACCTCGTGGCACTGACCCTGTGTGACCTTGGGCATGTCAGTGACCCGCCAGTCACCCTTTCGCTCCGTGTTTCCCAGTTTGCAAGACATGAGGTTTCTGTGGAAGCTTAGAATGGGATTCTCCCCTTCCCGTCAATAACCTAGAGGTGGGAGAAGGGAAAGGTTGATGGAGTGTAAATTGGGGCAACCCTGTCATCTCAACAACCTCTCAACCCCCAATCTTGTTACTCAGCTTTCCTGAGCTTCATATACACTACCCCAGTCCAAACCGCCAGGGTCTCCATCCTGTCCCGCAATAGTGACCTGCCCCATGGATGTGATTTTGGAGACTAGGTAATCCAAACACAATTTCACTCTTCCTGGCTGGAGTGTAGAAGAGAAAAGATCTCTCCTACCTATTTGGCACGAGGTTTGTTTCAAGGGCGAGCCGCTGAAGGCTGAGTGGAAGTTACTTTTGATGTTTATATATAAACACCTCTGGAAGGCTCTCCTTAGACCTAATCTCTCTCTCTTCTCTGTGAACAGAACTTTTTTTTTTTTTCCCTCGGTAAACATCCTAAACTGTCCCTCCAATCTGCCTCCATCTGGGGGCGTTAGCAGTCATGATGGGTTTCTCCCAGGTACTTTATTATAAACTTTTTTACTCAATATGTCTGATGCTTGTTTACTTGCCAGCCTAGAACCCAGAAATATACAGAATGATTTCCTTTGCACCCCAACAGTGTCCTAGACCTCATCCTCACTTTGGTACTCATTTCTTAGAATGAGTAGCTTCTCTACGTGGTGACTGTCATCTCTAAAAGTGAACTCACACCAAGTGTGAGTCCCTTTCTAGGACTCCTGGGATGGTGGGTCACTTTCCTACCAGTTTATACATCCTAAGCTTGGGGTATTGTAGCAAGCACTCAGCAGTCTGAAAACTTAAGGGTTGCCAACTTTCTAGCTTTTGCTAACTCAGTGCAATGAATGTACTGTTCAGTTGCTTTGGCTAGATTTGAATCAATTCCAGTTCCCCCTAATTATTTTAAAAGTTATTTAACCGGAGACTAAAGTGCATAATAGCAGTGCTTACCTCATAGGGTGTTGTGAGAAAACAAGGTGGGAAAGCACTTGGCCCAGTGCCTGGCATCCAATATGGCAGATAACCGATAGCAAAGCTGTTTACTTAGCACTCGCCAGTCCCAGTGCTGTGCTATTTACTATCTCAAAATTTATTTTACACGTGGTAAGATGTTTAAATATTTACTTTTTAGAATGTAAGTTTCAGGAAACAGGAATTCTGTTTCATCATATTCATACAGTCTAGGATATGGCAGGCACTGAAAAAAAATTGGTGAGTTTGGCATAATAAACAGCTTTCCCTCATTCCATCTATATATCCCTAACGCCAATCCTCACTCCCTTGAGGCAGTCACTTCCTAATCTTCTCCCTAGACTATCTGCATATTTCTAAATAACATTTCTCACTTGTAGTTTCGGATAGTGACTGCCTCTTACATACACATTTCATCCTATAATTTTTGTCAAAGCAATATTGGACACTTACATGATTACCGTATAAATCTTTATAGCTCAGTTATATGGGGTACAATAATTACATTTGATTTGTTGCAACCAACCCAGGTCGGAGGATGAAAGAAAACTGAGAGTACTGGATGTGTTGGAAAGCACAAGATTTCCACGTGTTATAGATATTGGCACTGAACTGGTACTCAGACCAAAAAGCTAAGCACATTAAAAACAAGGTAATTATATTAACTTCAGGGAATAATGTACAATATTCATAATAGCAAAGACTTAAAGGGCATTCATTATATGCTTGACACTGTTCCTCATAACTTATGTGCAGTACAAGGAAAAGGAGTCGAGTTTCTGGGCTCAGGTGCAGGCTGATTTTGAGTCCAGCCTTTTCCGTATATTTGGTAGTTTCTTGACTTCTACAAAGTCACTTGACCTCCCAGAAATGGTTTTCCTGAGGGACGGCAAACCCTAATTTGAGGGCTGACATGAGGATTAAACAAGCTATTATTGCATGCAAAGTATTCAGAGCAATGACTGACTCATTTTAAGTGCATAAGAGCTGTTAGTAAGACTAGGATACTTTCAATGTGCTATTAAAATCAAAAGGGAAAACGCCAGTAAATCTAATCCAAATGAATTTTTAATTTTGGGGGGGGGAGGGGGAAAGGTGAGCAGACACGAAACTTTCTTTACAAAGAAAACATTAAAACCAAAAGCATGATTTTTCCAAGAAATCAATTTCTAACTGATATAGTGACTGCATCAAAATTAAAAGCTAATATATATTAGGGAAATGCCAATTAAGAACTATTTAAATATAAGTTTACAATTACATGAATAGCTAAAATGAAAAAGACAAGCAAATTCAAGTGTTGGTGGTATTGTGGAACCAGAGATCTTGTACATTCACGGTTTATGTAGAAGTACTTTGGCACAGCATCTTGCAGTATCTAGTAAAAACATGAGCATTCTCTGTGACCCAGCAATTTCATTTGTGCAAACAAACCTACCTAGAGGAAATGCACAACCCCAGTCACCATAAAATTATGTACCAAAACATGCATGGCAGATTTGTGATAGCTCCAAGCCGAAACCAACTCAAATTACATTAGGAGTAGAATGAGTATGTAAATTATGGTGTCTTCCTACAGCAGCAGTAAAGCAATGCTATATTCAACAACGCGGGTTTTCACAAATACAACACCAAACGAAAGAAACCAGTATATACTGTATCATCCTAAAAAACAAGTGGCCAGAGTGGTAATCCTTGGGACAGTGATGCCTGCTTAGGAGCATGAAGATGTTGGTAATGTTTTTATTTCTTGATTTGGGTGTTGGTTACATGGTACAGTCATTTGTCAGAAAAAAAAAATTAAGATGAATACGTGTATGTGTTGCACCTTAATAAAATGTGTACTTTAAGAAAAAAAAGTAAAAGTTTAAGGGGAAAAAAAAATCACGGACTACATTTTAAATTTTTACATTATATTCATTTCTTTAAGAGTCACTGACACCCAAGAATCCTCCTGGTGCTAATAAAACTTTGTTTCGCATATACAGGCATTCTATTATCAGCATTGTATATTACAACTTTCTGCAATTATAGAAGTGTTTTCTATATTTCTGTAATTGTATAGCCCTGTATGAACTGGGGAAGTCAATCTCAAATTTTTACACATTTTGATTTAAATGTAAAAGCCACATGTAGCAAGTGAGCACCATACTGGTCAGCTCAATGGTTTCGTTGCTCAAACGCCTGTGAGAACATTTAATATGATTAAGTTGTCTGAAGAGCTGTTGTGCAATTTATCATGTTTAATCAATTACATCAGCTGTTGACAATGATACAACAGCAAGCTTAGCATAAGCATTTCTAGAGAGGGACTGTGCTCAATCCTGGCTTGGGCTTAGAATATTAAGATTCATTCCATGTTATCTCATATTATGCAGCATAATTTAAAATCCAGTGATTTGTGATACATAAATAACTAGGAAAAAAATCAAGCTAATCTTTTCTCTTTGATTTGTATGGAGCAGTCACTATCAACAGCTGATTGGCACACACTGAGACATCTCGACATCACTGTTCCCAGCCTTGACTAGGCCCATAGGGTTTATTCTGCCCTTCCCAACATAGCAGATGCTCCCTTAAAAAAGCAGGGAGTGTGTAGAAAACAAGTGGCCTGTTTTATAAAACTCTAAATTTATTAAAAGTGTTAAAAGGTTTCACTCTCCCCTCCCTTTTATTACATTAAAAAAGAAAATCAAAACTTTTCTATTTTTTCAGCCACTGTACAAGCTACTACTTCCCTTTCTGGGGACCAGCCTCTCCAACCCTCTAATTCTCTCCCATTCCCTCTCAATATTGCTATAAATTTGTTTATAAAGCCCTCCATACCCCCACCCACTCTCCCTATGTCCTGCCCTGCAGGCAAAGCTTCCTTTCCAGATCTGGGATCTTTGAAGTTGAGCAGGTTGCAAGGGTGGGACAGCAGGCAATGCCCGAAAGGCAGAATGCTTTGTGCTTCTGGGACAAAGGCAGATTGGCTTCTTTCTTGATTAAGAGGACTTTGTTTTGTTTTTGTCCCATTGCACACCTGTTCAGGGTCAAGTATTTGGCTTAGGGTGGCCACAGCTGAGTAGCCTTGCCCCTTCTCCAGTTCCTCCAGGCACCGGCCCACGACAGCTGGGTCTGACTGATGACTGTCCTTTGTGGACTGTGAAGGTCAGGAAGAGTGGCACATGACTACAGTACGGAGCTTGATGGAGCCCCAACTTCTCAGTGTGGGCACCTAACCCCCAGGGGAGGAAGTTTTGGTTTTTGGTAGGTAAGACCAGGGTCAGCCAGGACGAGGGTGGTGGAGATGAGGGGCAAAGGGGTAATCGCATAGCTCTGAGCTGAGCAATGTTCCGTCAGGCAAAGCCCCCTACTCTCATACGTGGTGTCATTGCCCCTGCCCCACCTTTCATCCTGCAGGTCCCAGGATGATTCCAGAAAGGAGGAAGAAAAAGAGGAAAAGGATTCTGTTCTGCTGATGGGAAAAAGGCAGGAGATGACAGAGTACTCAGGGTTTGGGGAAGCCTGCTGGAATCTGTAGTCCTCATGGCTTTCCTGTTCCGGGAGGGAGCATGGGCGGGCCAGGGGGCCAGAAGCCAGGCCCTCAGAGGCTTCATCAGCTCTGTTCCTTGTCCTTGACGAGTAAGACTGTGTGCTGGCCCCCACTGGACACAGATAAGACCACTCGGTTCTCCAGCTGCTTGCCAGTCATCTCCACCGGGCTCCAGGCATCCTCTTCCTGCCCGGTGCCCAGCTGATAGTTGGTGCCCATGCCCCAGGCAAAAACACGACCTGCAAGGGGGAGAAATGGGGGCAGCTGTCTCCAGGATCCCCAGCCCCACCTTTCAGACCATTAAGAAGCCTGGGACATGGAGGTAAATTTTCATCATGGCCTGTAGCAGCCTGGTAATGTCCCAGCTTCTGGGAGTTCAAGGAAGCTACATTAAGGAGATGATGGGGAAAATAAGAGCTTAGTCAGACCACAGTCCTCACACTGCCAAACAATTTTCGCTGCTTGTAAGCAAGGCATTCAAAGCCCTACGTGACTGGCCCATACCCAGCCCTCTATACCACCTTCCACTGCTAAGACAAGTTGCCTTTGAGACTGCTGTGGATGTATATGTACCTGGGAAGCCCTCTGCTTATAAAGGGCTGAACCATGAGGTTTGTGCAAACCCCAGTATCTCAGGAGATCTCCCCAGATCAGGTGTATCCATCAGGTCCAGACTTACGGCTATTAAGTCTTCTTTTTCCTAAAAATTCTAAGTAGAGCTTCCTGGGAAGCTGGCATATAGTAGATTGTAAATACAGGGGTCACCATGGCGGAAAGTAGAGAAGCTAGAGTCTGGAGATCTGAGTTCAAGTCATACTGCCTGTCTGAACCTCAGTATCACATCCTCCCCTTTCCACAGAACAAACCACCTTTATTAAAAAATTTTGTTTACTCATTTGAAGCTCATCAAAGTTAGAACTTCTGAGAATCAGGAGAAAAGCAATGTCATCGCAAACATTGCTCTCTGCCTCTCAGGGCCATCTGATGACACCAGAGCCTGCTGGAGTTTGGTAAGCATTGCGACCCCCAGCCCCCCATCAGAAAGACTGTGGGCAGCCCCACTCACCATCCTTGGTCACCGCATACCCAACAGAGGCCCCGCAAGCGACCGAGGAGACGGCTGGTAGCCTGGAGATGAGGGTTGGGGTGCTCTGCTCCTCAGCACCCTCCCCGAGGCCCAGCCGCCCATACTCAGCCCGGCCCAGACTGTATGCTCTTCCTGTGGGGAGAGGGAGAGAGGCGGGAGATGCAGACGGTGTCCTCCAGGTGGGCCAGCTGAGTTCCCGTAATTGTGAGGGCTTATTCCCACGTCCTAGTGGTAAGGAGGCCTGCAGTGACTTCCCAGTTTGGGGGGAGGCCTGGGAAAACAGCTCCAAAGAACTCACATTTGGAAAATGCCAGAATTCTAGAATTGACCAAGGCCCATCCAGGTTCCAAGGACTATGGTGTCACTAGTCTGGCCAGGCCTGTGCCCAAGGAACATTCCATCCCCAACCCAGAGGAGGACCTAGAGGTCCCACCTTCTGAATCCATGCAGACCGTATGGTGCTGGCCACCAGAGAAGCCCACCCAAGATTTGGTGGAGTTCTTGAAGGACGTCAGGTTCTGGGGTACAAAGCAAGGTTCTGTGCCTGAAGTTCCTGGAGGGAAAGGCCAAGAGAGAACCGTCATGGGTGCAGGTGCGAGGACCCGCTCTTCTTCATGCCCTCCCACAGGGAGGCCACCCCAACCAGAGTATTTGTCTTCTCCCTTCACAGATGACAACACTGTGGCTCTGAGGAGTTAGGTGTTCCCACCAAGATGCAAGGCGAATGAGGGGTAAAGCGAGGACAGGAACCAGGTCACACTGGGCTATGCCTGGTGCTGGGCTCGGGACTCACCGAGCTGATGGTAGTTGGAGAGGCCAAAACCATAGACATGGCCTTCACGAGAGATGGCAAAGGTGAGGTAGGCACCACAGAAGGCATCCTGGAATCTCACATGACCCCCACTTCCCCTGGATTTCAGAATCACACATTTGGGGACCAGGAGTCGTTCTGCAGGCAGAGAAGCGGCCAGGGTCAGCGGCAACACACACGGCCTCTGTGCCCTGAGCCTGGTCCTGCTTCGCTGTGAAAGGCAAAGGGAGGCCAAGCAGGAATTCCGCTCCCTATTTACATGAGAGGGAACTGACACCAAGAAACTACAAGTGCCTCACTCAAACTCCAGAGCCACAAGAGGGAACATGTACATGGAACTTACCAGGCGCTAGACATTCTTCTGTATTAACTTCACAACAACCAGTGAGGTTTGGACATGAGGAAACTGTGCCCACAGCCAGGAGGGGCAGAACCAGGATGCAAACCCAGGGTAGTGTGGCTCTGGAGTCTGAATCCTTAGCCCCTACAGGTCCACCTGACCCAAGCATGAGCATACAGACGACCCCTCCACCCCTCCTGCTTTTCTTTGACTTTCACACGGGGGGTGGCTTGCCAAGCTGCCTGCCAGAACGACCTAAGCCACCTACCGAGGCCCTGCCGGCCACCACGATTGGCAAATAACGCAGGCACGCGGCCCAGCTGGCCCTGCTCCCCGCAGCCCAAAGTGTAGAGGTCGCCATCAGCTGTCAGCATCACCAAGTGGTCGTTGCCTGAGGGTGAAAGGAAAGCAGGGGACGCAGGGCTTGTAGGCAGGGCCAAGGCCGCGTTGGCCCCAGAACAAGGTTCCCTTAATGCCTGCCCAGAGTGAGCACTCCCAGTCTCACCTGAGGCCACTTTCACCACAGGCATACTCAGCTGCACCTGCACGGGCACCATGCTCTTCTTCATGGGCTCCAAGAGCCCAATCACACCGTTATTGTCCTGGAAGGGAGGGACAGAGAACTGATCAGCCAAGTGCAGGCTCAAGACAGCCACAGAGCTGGAAAAGGGCACCGGTGCCAGAGGGCAATATGGCCAGGAGCCAGGCCACACACTGAATACTATGAACGAAATCATACATGGTCTTTTATTTGCATTAACAGGAGGGGGGCCTCCCTGGTGGCACAGCAGTTGAGCGCTGCACTGTGGAGCTGTCGGCAGCGGTGACGCGAGTTCAACACCCGCCCAGGGAGATTCCCACATGGTGCCGCAGACCTCTCCTGCCTCGCCCGCTGCTCCCCTCAGCAGTGTATTTCCATCCATCTGCCTGCTGTGCTCCCCACCCTGTCTCTGGTGAACCCTCTCACCGCCCCACGCCTCTGGCCTGTACCCCAACTTGTATGCATAAATAAATCTTTAAAACAAAAACAAAACAGGAGGGGGGAGTGGATGGTAGAAGAGCGCAAATAAGTTGGTTACAAGTTGATCATTGCCGGGTTGAATAAATGGGGGTTCAGTATTATTCTGATTACTTTTATGTATTTGAAAACGCTCCATTAAAAATATTTTAGGGGCCTCCCTGGTGGCGCAGCGGTTAAGCGCTGGGCTGTGGAGCTGTCGGCAGCAGCGATGCGAGTTCAACGCCCGGCCGGGGAGAATCCCACATGGTGCGGCAGACCTCTCCTGCCTCGCCCACTGCTCCCCTCAGCAGTGTGTTTCTGATCTGCCTGTTCTGCTCCCTACTCTATCTCTGGTGAAGCCTCTCGCCACCCCACGCCTCTGGCCTGTACCCCAGCTGTATGTATAAATAAATAAATCTTTAAAAAAATAAATAAATAAATAAATAAAAATAAAAATATTTTAAAATTCTGATAATCAGATTCCTGTACTTTTGACATTAGATTCACTGGAGACAGAGTGGGGAGCAAAACAGGCGGATCTAACTGAGATACACTGCTGAGGAGAGCAGCGGGCAAGGCAGGAGAGGTCTCACCATGTGGGTCAGCTTCCTGGCTGGGGGTGGAATTTGTGCTGCAGTGGCTGGTGATAGCTTGATAGTGCTGAGACTTTAACTCCTGCACCACCAGGGAAGCCCTGAATCTGCTTTTTTTTTTTTTTAAAAGATTTGTTTGTTTATGCGCACAAGCTGAGGTGTAGGCCAGAGGTGCAGGGGTGGTGAGAGGATTAACTAGAGACACAGTGGAGAGCAGAACAGGCAGATCGACTGAAGTACACTGCTGAGAGGAGCAATGAGCGAGGCAGGAGAGGTCTCGTCATGTGGGAATCTCCCTGGCTGGGTATCAAACTCGTGCTGCAGTGGTTCTGGATAGCTTCATAGTGCTGTGACTTAACCCGTTGCACCACGAGGGAGGCCCCCTGAATCTGCTCCTTAAAATACATTTCCATCATGGGGATTCTGGGATGTGACAGTTCCCCTCCCCGTCCTTCCCTGCCACTCCCCTCCCACCCCAAAAAAAGTACAGATGAAGGTGGAAAGGGGGTGGTATATTGAAGGTAGGGAGATGGGTAACCACAGCAAGTTTCCTGCATCAGTCTCAGTCCAAAGGTCTCCTGGATCACCCCTTTCCCAAGACACACACTCTGTAACATCAGATTTGAGGAAACAAGTGGTGCTGACAGGCTTGGATGAAGATGCAGAGACCTCTATCTGGGCTTCATCTCTGCCTCTGGGCTTTGATTTCCACACAGAACCATGAGAGCTCAGAGATGGGTAATCTTTGGGACCAACCCCAGCAGTTAATTCTGCCTGCGAGGTCTCATGCAGACTTTCAGAAGAAAGGAGCCCCAGTCTTACCCGGAAAGAGCCCCAGAGGAAGACACGACCATCCTCAGTGAGCGCTGCTGTGTGACTGTCTCCTGCTGACACCTGTATCACCTTCTCTTGCAGTTCTACTTTTCCAGGGATCATCTCTGAGCCCTCCACTGATGTGTCCCGTCCCAGGGCACCGTCGTCATTGCAGCCGAAGGAGTAGACCTGTGCCGGGACAGCCCGTCAGCGCAAGGTCTCACCTCACAGGCCATTTGTATTTAGGCCACTCCCTGCTTGGTTAGCTAGTTCCATCTCCACAGAGAAATGTGTGTGGCTCAAAGCTCCTGCCCTCAAACCCCCAACCCAGGGCTTGTCCAACCCTGTGCCACCCCCAACCTACCTGGCCACTTCTGCTTAGACACACAGTGTGCATGCCCCCAGCCTCGGCCTGCACAACGTCCTCCGGAATGGGCACCAGGGCTGGCTTCTTCCTCTCCATCACATTCTCGCCCAGCCCCAGCTGGCCCACGTCGCCCTGGCCCAGTGTCAGCACCAAGCCTGGTTCTGTGTTGTGGGACCTATGTGAGACTGAGGGGTGAAGAAGACAGCCCCTGAGCGTGCAGGATAGCGGGAGAATGGAGAGTCACTGCACCAGCTCTGAGCTCACACGACCTGGGTTCAAGTCCCTGCTCTGCCACAGACCATTAGTACATATGACCTTTTGGAGCCTAAGTTTCGTGATATGTGAAACCAGGATAACGAAAGTACCCATTTCATAGGGGGTTGTGAAGATCAAAAAGTGAGCACATTATTAACATGAGTGAGGAAATGGGAACAAGGAGACACTCAACATTGTGAATTGGGGGAAATACAGCGAGGACACAAGGTTTTCCTGACTGACTTGATGTTCTGTCCGGAGCTTGGTCAACACTGAGGGCTCAGACATGGCTACCATTTCTTTCTTTTTTTTTTTTTTTAAAGATTTATTTTTTATTTATACATACAAGCTGGGGTACAGGCCAGAGGCGTGGGGCTGTGAGAGGGTTCACCAGAGACAGGGCGGGTAGCAGAACAGGCAGATCAGAAATACACTGCTGAGGGGAGCAGCGGGCAAGGCAGGAGAGATCTGCCGCGCCATGTGGGATTCTCCCTGGCCAGACGTCAAACTCGCGTCGCCGCTGCCGACAGCTCCACAGCGCAGCGCTTAACCGCTGCGCCACCAGGGAGGCCCAGTGGCTACCATTTCTGACTGCTCATTCTACTAAGTTAAATTGCTTTGTGGTACCCAAATTATGTTTCAGACCTTTCGCATCTAGGATCTTTTTTTATAGGAACGGGAGTCTCAGGGAGATTAACCTTCCCAAAGGGCCCCAGAGCAAATAAGCAGCAGAGCCTGCACTGAAACCAAGGACGCTGGCCTGGGTCAGAGCAGAGCCCCAGGCTTCTATCCTCAGACTGAGACTTAACTTCTGGACATATTCACAGAGGGGAGCTGGCCCCTTCCGCTCCTCCTGGGACAGGCAACTGAAAAGTGGCGGCAGGAGGAAGAGTTGTCATTGGCATGGAGGTGCTGGGTAAGCGGCACCGGGGCATCTGCTGTCCAGTGGCAGCTGCCGGTGCTCCGGGGCAGTGAATGGCATCCAGGCCCTCCCCTGGGGATTGTGGCACGGCTGCCAGGGCTGCTGCAGCTGTGCAGAGGGTGCCCAGGCAGGGAGCCACCTGGTCAGGTTTTCTGGTCAGGAGGGCTAGGCCTGCAGGCACCTGGGCAGGAGCTGGCGCCTGGAACGTGGCGGGAGGCAACGGCCCTCACTGCCTGGTTACGAGGGTCTGCAAAAGACAGACACTGTCTGAGTGTGGGTCCACACTCCATGCTCCCAAATTGAGGGTGGATCACTGTCCTCCCTATCCCCCTCTAGAGTCCCAGGAGAGAGGAAACCACAGCCACCTCTCTCAAATGCTGCCAGGACACTATCATTTAATCCTCACAACAGCCCAGGAAGGTTGGTGCTGCTCACATCTCTAGTTTTATGAAGAGGGTAGTCCAAGCTCAGTGAGGTTAAGTGACATGCCCAAAGCTACACAGCTAGAAAGTGGCAGAGCCAAGACTGGAACCAAAGCCTAGAAGTCAAAGGGCCTAAACATAATGCATTACTGCCTGGGGCCAAACGCTAGGTCTAGTGCTGTCTGAGTGTCTCTGCCCCTCTGCGATCCCCAGAGGGTGGGGTTCAGTGAGCTATACTGGAGACCCTCCAGTTAGGATGGAGTCCCCAGAATTCCAGGCTCCTCATCTTAAATGCAGGGAGGAAGGAACCCAGCCCCAGATTCTGGGGGCCCCTAGAAACCACCCATACCCAGGATGAAGGCCAAGGTCAACTTACTCTTCACCTTCTTGCTTTTGGGGAGGGCATCTTCTGGGGGTGACCTTCTCTTAGCTATGCGCTTGGGTGGCATCTTTCTGTCCTGAAAAACCAGATGAAATATTCCAAGTCACAAATGGCAATTATTTTTCTGTTCTAATTAGGCAACATTTACCAAAAACCCTTTAAAAAAAAAAAAAAGTAAGAGGAACTGACCAACAATTTTACTTTTCAGAATTTATCCCAAGAACAGAATGGATACATGCAAAGATGAAATATTCTTTACTGTAATCTTCATAATATTAAAAAAACAACCAAAAGTGAAGCAACCCATGAGCTCAACAAGACTGGGTAGATGACACATGATATATGCACGACAGGAATGTGAAGCCATTAAAAACACACTTTCAGAGATTTATTGAATAGGAAAATGTTCACCATTACCAAGTGAAAAACAGTTCACCTTCTTTTTTCCGAAACATACACACACATACACACAAACAAAAAAACACATAGAAAAATGTGTGAAAGGAAATACATTTAATATTAATAATGATAGCCTGGAAAGTGGGATAATGAACAACTTTTACTATTTTCTTTGCACCTTCCTATGTCATCTAAGAAGTTTTAACAAGGAGCACTACAAGTATTTTTTATATTTTATTATAAAAAATTAATAACGGGGCCTCCCCGGTGGCGCAGCGGGTTAAAGCGCAGCGCTGTGGAGCTGTCGGCAGCGGCGACGCGAGTTTGACACCCGACCGGGGAGATTCCCACATGGCGCGGCAGACCTCTCCTGCCTCGCCCGCTGCTCCCCTCAGCAGTGTATTTCCGTCGATCTGCCTGTTCTGCTCCCCACTCTGTCTCTGGTGAATCCTCTCACCACCCCACACCTCTGGCCTGCACCCCAGCTTGTATGCATAAAAAATAAATTTTAAAAATCTTAAAAAAAATAAAGTAAAACCACTGAAGAACATACTCCCTCTCAACCCTGAGATAACCACTAGTAACTACGATGATGTATTATCAGACCAACAAAAAGTGTCCCTTTAAATAAAACCAAACCAGACCATCTGTCCTGTGATCTTAAGTGCCACTACCGGGAGGAACCTGGTCTTCCTAAATGGTCCAGCAAGAAAAAGAGGAAAAAGCTGTAAATACACTAATATATAAACACCAGGTGTTAAAAAAGGTGGAAAGGAAATCACTTGTGGGGACAAGGATTAGAGCTAAGTATTCCCAGGGTGGGTAAGAGCCTCAACCACTCTCCTCTTCACAGCTGCTGCCTCTTCCAAGGTCCATTTCTTCCCCTGAGGCCACTGGAATAGACACACTCGCAGCTCTCTCCTTTCCAACCCAGACCAAACTGTGTTCCAAGTCTTTTTCCCTTTACACACACACAGCTCCACAAATAAATCTTTATTGAGCCCTGATCTGTAAGGTTGTTAAAAAAAAAGGGGGGGGTGCTGTCAAAGCTGGGAGCGCCCAAACTCCAAAGTTTAAATCCTCTAGAATGGATGGCTGGGTCAGGGCTTTGTAACCCCTCAGATGCGGGATTCATATAGATGCAGCACAGCCCCGGAAGCTGGAATCTGGGCTCGGCTACTTTTCAGCTGTCTGACCCTGGGCATGATTATTTAATCTCTTCATGATTCAGTTTCCACCTCAGCAAAACACGAGTTAAAGAAACTACACCTTTTAATGTGTAATATTAAGAGAGCGAATACTGTAAAGTAGTTGCATAGTCAGTGCTCAATAAATCAGTACCGCACTGATGGTATAAAGGCCTGGACCCGCCCCAGGTGATGCTCAGCACAGCCCTGTGAGAAATCTAACCCATCTCTCCTCCATTTTACAGTTGGGGGAGACGCGCCTAAGCTACAACAAGAACTCCAAGAGCCCATTTTAGGCCCAGCTGTGTGCCTAACCAGCACTCCCTCCTGGTCTCCCCATACTGGCCATCCTGAGGCAGCACGAAACACTGAAGATGGGAAGGTGGCCAAGGGACAGCGATGTGGGCTGAGCCTCTGCAGGCTGAGCTGCTACAGGCTGTGACTGGCCCGGTTCTGATTCTGATGAAGGGATAGTTCTGAGCTTCCCACAACTTTTATTTTTCTAGGAATCCTCCCTTCCAACCTGCCTCTTGGAGATCCCCCTTCCCACACTAAAATACATACTCTTTGGGGTTAAAGGGAATTGGATTCACTTGCCAGAGCAGTGGCCTACTAGCCCTGCTTCTTTTGGTTTTTAAGATTTATTTATTTGTGGAACTGGGGTGTAGGCCAGAGGTGTGGGGGGGTGAGAGGATTCACCAGAGACAGAGTGGGGAGCAGAACAGGTAGATCTACTGAAGTACACTGCTGAGGGGAGCAGTGGGTGAGGCAGGAGAGGTCCGCTGAGCCATGTGGGTCAGCTCCCTGGTCAGGGGTCGAACTCACGCTGCAACAGTGATAGCTCTGAGACTTAACCCTTAGGCCACCAGGGAGGCCCTATCCCCTGCTTTGTGACCACAGGTGGCCAGCAGCCTTCACCTCCCTGACCGGTATCCACAGCTGTCAGAGGGGATGCCAAGGCTACTTCTCAGGGTTGCCACAGAGACTGAAGGAAAAGTCTGTAAAGGGCTTTGCAGTGCCAAACAAATTCTAAGTACTCAACACAGGGCAGACCATTCATTCCACAAATATACTGAATGCCTGTTACCTCTGTTTGGCTTTGGACCAGGTATAGTAAAGAAAACAGAGACTGTTCTCACGGGTCTTACAATCTAGCGGGAAAGAAAAAAAAAAAAGCAAAAGTATTACAGATGGTGCTGCGTGAGGTCCAAAGCAGTGTGGTAAGAGAACAACTTTGGTTGCATGACAATGAGACTGTTTTAACACACTTAGGGTTAAATGGTTGCGCTTATGTTATGGCTATTTTACCACCACTACCACAGCAGAAAGAAAGTAGGGGATTGGGATAGAGGAAGAGACTGGTCATAGAGGTGACACTTCAGCTAAGACCTGAAATATGAGCAGGTGATGCGCGGGATAAAAGCACTCAGCAGGGCCTCCCTGATGGCGCAGCAGTTGGGCGCTGCGCTGTGGAGCTGTTGGTGACGCGGGTTCGACACCTGGCCGGGGAGATTCCCACATGGCGCAGCAGACCTCTCCTGCCTCTCCCGCTGCTCCCCACAGCAGTGTGTTTCCATTGATCTGCCTGTTCTGCTCCCCGCTCTGTCTCTGGTGAACCCTCTCGCCGCCCCACACCTCTGACCTGTACCCCAGCTTGTATGTATAGATAAATAAATCTTTAGGGAAAAAAAAAAAGCACTCAGCAAACAATGGAAGTGTGTGGGGAGGAAGCTGGCGAGGCCAGTGTGCTCAGCTGGAGAGCAAATGGCCTAACGGGCTAGGTCAGAAGAGACTCTGTAGGAAAAAGGGAGAAGAGTCTTAAGAATGTCTCCATCATTTGCACTTTTAAGTGCTTGTTCTGCCCACAGAAAGAAAATGGAGAGGATTAGAAGGATGCTCCAGCAGGCATCCAAATGAGATGATACTGACTTGCCGTGGTCTGAGGTAAGAGAAAAGTGGACAAAACAGATTAATTTGCCAGTGGAGTAGATATGGCGAGTAAGGGAGGGGGAGGGCGCCAGAATGACTTTTGCATCCTAAAAATTCCAAGAGTTTATGCGAAGACTTGGCCACACAAGGAGGACTCCTAGGCTTTGTCTTACATGACTAGGTGAATCAAAGAGTTCCATTTAGTGAGATGGAAAACATTGTGGAACAGAAAGGACAAGGCTTGAGCTCCATTTTACCAGGTGTTTTCATTAAGTCTGAGGTGCTTGGGCCTCATCAGAGAAGGAATGTTTCGGAGGCAGAGCTGGGTGGGCTGTGGGGTATTTACAGGTGTCCCCTCGTTTCCCACATGTCCCTGATAAGACAGCTTGCATCCCCAGCCAGGCTGGCAGTCATTTCACTGTGTTCAGGGCCCTGTCCTGCCAAAGGCAAATCTCCCTGCAGGCGGTCAGAATGATCTGTAGTAGTCTGCTGTGCTGTGGAGGGAAATAGCGAAAAGCACTCACAAAAAGTCAAATAAAAAACAGAATTAGGGCCCCCCCTGGTAGCGCAACGGGTTAAGCACAGCGCTGTGGAGCTCGCTGTGACTGCAGTGGCGGGAGTTCAATGCCCGGCAGGGGAGATTCCCACATGGCGCAGCAGACCTCTCCTGCTGCTCCCCTCAGCAGTGTATTTCGGTTCACCTGCCTGTTTTGCTCCCCACTCTGTCTCTGGTGAACCCTCTTACCGTCCCACACCTCTGGCCTGCACCCCAGCTTGTGTGCATAAATAAATCAATCTTAAAGAAAAAAAAAAAAGAAAAACAGAATTACATAGGCACATGAGGTCTGATGGGGGCCTGACCTTTGAGGAAGGCCTGGAGTGGACACAGAAAAATAAATTAGGGCCTCCCTGGTGGCGCAGCGGTTGAGCGCTGCGCTGTGGAGCTGTCGGCAGCGCGGATGCGAATTCGAAGCCCGGCCGGGGAGATTCCCACATGGTGCGGCAGACCTCTCCTGCCTCGCCCGCTGCTCCCCTCAGCAGTGTGTTTCTGATCTGCCTGTTCTGCTCTCCACTCTGTCTCTGGTGAACCCTCTCACAGCCCCACACCTCTGGCCTGTACCCCAGCTTGTATGTATAAATAAATAAATCTTAAAAAAAAAATCGTGTAGAAAAATAAATTAGGTGGTTGTTATCGTGTGGCACTAACAACAACAAAAATGTGTTCCTGTGGACTGGAGCCAGCACCTCAGCCCCCTTTGTTTTGGATGACATCTTGAGGTTTCTCACGTGAGCTAGCCAGATTGATCTCACTAGACAGATGAGGAAACTGAGGTTAGAAAGGTGACCTCTCTTACCAGGACTGGAACAGGAAATCAAGACAAGTGGCCAGACACCAGAGCTGGTACCTTTATGTACTTCCTCCTCAGAAAGACAGCATCTTATTTCTGGGCTTCCTGCTGCCCAGTCCCAGCTCACTCCACAAGTCACTTATGATCTTTCCAAATCTCAAACCTGAAATAGCTGCTTTCTTGCTCAGTCAGACTCCTCAGTAGTTGCCTTAGCCTGGAAGATAAAGCTCAGTTTCTAAGCCTGGGACTGAAGGTCTCCAAGGTCTGACTAACTTTTGGCCCCACCCCTCACCTGTCACATTCTTACACAATCCGAGACTGCGTATCATTTTCTCCATACCATTTTGCAATTCTGTACCTTTCCAGCCCTGGATCATGCCTACCTGTAGGCAGCCTGGACCCTATCCAAACTTGTACTCACATCTCAAAATCACTCCCACTCATACATTTTCTCTGATCTCTCCCCTATCCTAAATGAATCCTTCTCTTCCAGAGAATCTAGGACAGAGTTCTGGATGGTAATGAATTTACATGTCACTCTATCATACCAATCTACTCTGTAAAATATGAACCCCTTTGGGGCACTGGTCACTCCATGTGACTTTTTCTTCTAACAAGCTGAAGGTGGCACTGTCACTCCTATCTCACCGCTAAGAGAACTGAGGTACAAAAAGTCAATTTACTCACCCAAGTTCCCCCAGTCAGTAAAGGAAAGTCAGGAAAAGAACCCAGGTACATCTGATTTAAAAAAAAAAAAAAAAAAAGGCCAGGCTGCCTACAGGTAGGCCATGATCCAGGCAGGCATCATGGCAGCCTGGACAGGACCCCCAGGGGCTTGGCCAAACACAAGAGGCAAAGGGCAGGAGCCGGCTGAGGGAGAAAATGGTCAGACCAGAGGGGTGACCGTGGTAATAGGGCCTCAGGGCGACAGACCACTGAAAGATACCGGGAAGGAAGATACCTACAACGCAGGGCTGTGGTGGAGAAAGCGCTGGCTTTAGAGACCTGAGTTTTCTCTAAGCCCTAGAATCTTCTCAAATGGAAGACTCTGGGCATTACAACATGCTACTGAGCCATCCTGGAGGCAGGGCAGTGGATGGATGAGAGGGCACCTTTGAAAAGGGGGAGCCCTGCACCCCCTCGTCACCAGCATGTCCTCTAGTGCACAAACCAGTCCTCTGTAGAGACTCCCTCGAGCCGCCTGGGTGTCTTCTCAAGCACACAGTGAGTGTCCAGGCTGTTGTTCCTACCCCTCAGCCTCTAACAGACAAACACAGTTCCCACCTCAAGGAGCTGACAGTCTGGGAAGAGACATAGTCACAAATAATTCAAAATCGGATAGAGTGAACTTTCCCTAACAGGCATCGGCAGTGCCCCAGCCTCTCCTAGAATGCTCACACCTGCCCACTGAGGTGGGATCATCCTGTTACACGGAAAAGAAAGTTGAGGCTCAGAGGACGTTCCCTCAGCCCACACATGGTGAGATGAAATCCCATGATTCCTAACCACTCCCCACAGGGTCTGAGTGCCTCCTTTCTACTTCAGCCTGGGCCTTAGTTTCCTCACTTAATTAATGAAGGCAGACCAGTCTGCCAGAGGCCATGTGGTCCTGCTGTGACCTCACCAGTCTCATTTCTCAAAGGGAGAGAGAGGCTCTCTGACCACAGCAGCTGTCTCTGTACCCCCACAGTTCCCCCCATGTCAGGAGGCAGAAGCGTGTCTGCCAGACTCAGAGGTTGAACCATCTCCTTGTGAAAAAGTTCCCCAGGAGAGAAGGGAGAGGGGCTCATCTGTCAACAAGCATTTGCTGAACTCCTGCAACATGCCAGGCAGAGCTGGTATACTCCCCCCCACCCCAGGGTTCCTCACTGAGCCACCCCTTTGTGTACAGGTTGTGCCTGGGCCTCTGTGTATTCACTTTTCCCCTGGGGCTAGAGAGGAACCAGAGCTTCTACCAGATGTCAGAACCTAAGTCATGGAAATTACCGGATATTGGTAATTCTCGCCTTTTACCTTCGTTTTGCAGGTAAGGAAACCAAGGCTCAGAGAGATTTGGTGGCGGGCCCGGGGGTACCCAACTACGTAAATGCAAAGCTGAACAGGATTTCTGCTCTTGAGATGTCTTTGCAACAGCCTTGCCAACTAATCTATCTATCTAAATTCCACTCTGGAGACCCTTCTTGGGTGAGACCTCCCCTGCCACGTCTATCCTGCCCACTCCAGACTTTTGCAAGATCCAGCCCCCGTGCTATCATTTTTTGTATCACCTTTTGTATCACCACACCTGTGCCTCCTGCCTGGATCACCCAAGCCTTCCATCCCCGGTCTGCCTGAGCAGCTCTGGTCTTCCTTCAAAAAACGCTTGCTCAAGGGTCACCTCACCTGGAAACCCATTCCCGACCTTCCTGGGCAGGGCTGGGTGACCGCCTTAGAGTTCCAGTAATGCTCCACGCACTCAACTGATGCGACTACACACAAGTTCACACTTGGTTCCAGCACCTCAAGGACTATCTGATGCCGGACTCGCAAGCGGCAGCCCCGGCTCCCTGCGCACGCCTCGGGGCTCACACCGGACTTCCGCTGTGGCCGCCTGGGTCTCCCCGGGGCGATCAGGGGCCTCGCAAAGGCCACACGGGCCCTTCTAACTACACAGGGCCCTGGAAGCGCAGCACGGAGCAGCCGGCCCGTTAATCTGTTGGCAGATGAGTCTGCGGAGTTCACAGCACACCCTGCCAAGGGGCCGGCAGTTGCCGTCCCGGAGCGTGTTGGCGCGGCGATTTCTCCTCCCGTAGCCGACCCCCAGCGGCTACCCCGGAGCCGCAGAAGCCAGCCCTCGCCGGCCGGGGTTCTCCCAGCCCCGCAAACCGCTTTCGCCAAACGACTGCTGGACAAAATCACTTTCCCGCTCCGGAAATGCAGCCCCCGCCGCGAGGCGCGCGGGTCGGCGTCCCCCCGGCCGGCGAGGTCAGGGCGGCCGCGCGCACCCCGGCCGGCCGCGCTCAGGCCGTTTGAATCTCCCGCCCGCGCTGGCGCCACGGGCCGGGCGTGAACGGTGCGGCGGCAGAGGGGCCGCGCGGCCCTCGCTCTGGCGAGGCGGGGCCGGGCCGGCGCCGGGCGCCCCGCGGGGCCCGGGACACGCGCGCCCGCACACGCGCCTTCCTGCCGCCCGGCTTCACGTGGGGGCCGCGCCGCGCGACAGGGGCGCGAGCAGGTAACAGCCTCCGCTCGCCCGTGCTCCAGCTGTGGCCATCCCGGGCGCCACCCTCCGCCAGGACCCTCCGCCGGGAACCGCCGCGACCTACCTCCGTGCCGGTCGGCCACAAGGAACTCCTCCTCTCGCCCGCCTGGCCGCGAACTGGCCCAGAGCATGCGCTCTGCGGGCCTCCGGCCTCGACCCCGGGCCCGAAAGGAAAACAAAGAGCCCGGCGACCCCTGGCGACGTTCCGGGGAAGTGCAAGTGACGCTTCAGGCCAGGGAGCTCCGGGCCACTCTCTCCGCCTTGACCTGGGTACACTAGGTGTGTATTCCCAAGACCCCAGATCCGGACAAGTGGGTTACAAGCAAAAGACCACCGAAAGTTAGGGCTTTTTTGGGGAAAATCCTGTGGGAGGGACTGTACGATGAAAAGATACTCATCTTCCCTGCCCTCAAGAAAACTTCCGACAGGGAAAAGTGAGAAAACAGGCTAGAGAAAAACACACAGGGTTATGATAGGTGTAGCCACAGGGGCATCTGGCTCAGCTTGGGTCCTGAGAAAGGCTTTCCAAATTAAATCTAAGAGAGGAGGGCATCCTAAGAGAAGCAGTCCTTGAAGTGTGAGGGAGCGATGCCAAGGCCTGCCAAGGCCTGGCGGGAGCAGCAGCTGCCCATGGGAGAGTCAGACCATGGATGTAGGGTCTTGTGTGTCTGTCCTGAGGTCACGGGAAACTATGGAAGGAATGTCAACAGGTAAATGACATGATCAGATTTTGTTTCTAGAACAAACAGGAGGATGGTCTTGAGGGAAAGGGAAGCCAGAGTAGGAGGGAGCTAGAAGACTAAGATGAAGGTGTGACTGGAGGTTGGAAACTGGAGATGGAAAGGAAGTTCCAAGCAGGTTACCCTCTGTCTTTAAAACTCATTCTTCGGGATGGACACAAACAGATGTTCAGGATTCCAGGTGTTCCCTAAGGTCATTTGATTATGTCTGGGGGGGTTCTCCAACCAGGGTTGTGACCTCTGCAGATGGGTGTTTTCTCCTTTTCATATTAATTCTGATTCTGAAAGACTTTCTGTTATACCTGAACTCTAGATAGACACTTTTAAGGATTATTTGCCAACTGATTTTCTTCTATGAGCAGGACCCACCCCAAACATTCCCCTTCTTCAGGGTTTCTTACCTGTCCAAGTTTACCTCCGCCTCCATCACTGACTCCTTTTTTGGATGATATTCTGTGAAATTTCTCCAAGTTTTAATTCTGGGATCTCTGATCTCTCTGCTGTCTTCCTCCAAGATCTTACACATTCACATGGCTTGATATAATTATAAAATGATTATTATCACTGATTTTGTAAAAAACCCTCTTAGTTAAGTATAGAAACATGTTCATCCATGTCAATTAGCTCTGTTCCTCACAGAAACCTCATGACAATTGAAAAAAAGAAAAAAATTGGGTTCAAAGAGATTAAGCCAGTTTTTTTGGATCCAAATAGAGGTGATAGAAGGGGACTAGACCTTTGCTTGTTCAGGGCTGAGCCATCATCCTTTAACTGAGAGGGCAGTCCATGGGGTCTGGTTCTGCCCTCTGACCTAAGTTATAGCTTCTATCTTTAAATCAAAGTGAAGACCTGACAGAGAAAATAAAACTCATTTCACATGGACCTAGACAACCCCCAGCTTCATCCTTCCAGCCAACATTAAGTTTCTCTGATAGATACAGGTTCGAACCCTAACTTCTTTTCTGAGTCTGCCTTCTCTCCTCTTCATGTTTCTATTTCTACCCTTGGGTCTGAAGCACCTCTCCTGGCCTTTGTTCCTTAACTTAACCCTTCACTTCTATTTCATGCCACCTCCATCCCCAGGCTCCCTAAATCATGGCTGTGAGACATTGCCCTGCTGAGAAATTTTTTAAGATTCAGATGTTTTTTTAGTGCTGTGCTTGGACTCGAGGTTGCAAAACCCCCGAGCTGTTGAGTTCCCATTCCCCTCTTAGCCTCTGCACTGTACTCTGAAGGTACCTGTGCTTATTCCTACCTTCTCACCTTTATTTGGGCTGTTCTTCCTACCAGGTGCCTTCCAACCGACTGCACTGAATTCTTGATATATTCAAAGCCCAATTCAGTTCCCAGCACTGTGAAGTCTCCCTTGATCCCACTTCATCTTTTTCTTCTCGGAACCCAATTATTGATTTTAATTTTTTCACTCTATAATTATTTTATTTCATTTATTGGCCATGAACCATAGTAAGTAGGGCAGTCAGTTAAACCTGATCCAGAATGTACAGATGATAAAATTAAAAGTGAAGGATATTAAAAGTTATGCATGTAGTACATAAAATCAAGAGTTTAAGTAGAGATAGGAAAGATGTAAAATGACCCACAGTGAACCTCTCAACAATATCTAAGATGACAAATACACTGCCTGAGATTAACATTAGACTGGATATTGCAGAAGAACTAGTGAACTTGATGGCAATACTTAAACTTGATAGCAATAGAAAATATCGAAAATGAGAGAAAAAGAAATTTAAAAAAAAGAAAAGAGCATTATTGAGCTATGGAAGAACTTTCAGTGGCCTGATACATAGGTAACTGGAGACCCTGAAAGAGGAGGAGGGGACAGAAAATATATGTAGAAATAGTGGTTAGAAAGTGTCCAAACTATAAACCAAGTCTACATTGGTTAATTTTGTGTGTCAACATGATCAGGCCATGGAACCAGTTATTTGGCCCAAACCAGTCTAGATGTTGCTGGAAAGCTATTTTTTAAAGATATGACAACCTTTATTTATTTTTTTTTTAAAGAAGATTTTATTTTTTTATTTATACATACAAGCTGGGGTACAAGCCAGAGCTGTGGGGCGGCGAGAGGGTTCACCAGAGACAGAGCGGGTAGCAGAACAGGCAGATCAGAAATACACTGCTGAGGGGAGCAGCGGGCGAGGCAGGAGAGGTCTGCCGCACCATGTGGGATTCTCCCCGGCTGGGCGTCGAACTCGCGTCG
>PVIJ01012681.1:0-42079 GCA_004024925.1 Scalopus aquaticus
AGAGGCATGGGGCGGCGAGAGGGTTCACCAGAGACAGAGTGGGGAGCAGAACAGGCAGATCAGAAATACACTGCTGAGGGGAGCAGCGGGCGAGGCAGGAGAGGTCTGCCGCGCCATGTGGGAATCTCCCCAGCTGGGTGTCGAACTCGCATCACCGCTGCTGACAGCTCCACAGCGCAGCGCCCAACCACTGCGCCACCAGGGAGGCCCTTAATGGTGGTTTTTAATCTCATCTGCAATATACGATTTTTGCAGCAACAGCTAGATTGCCATTTGAATAGCCGAGTGTATAGCCTAGCTAAGTTGCTACATAATGTCAGCTGTCTCGGCTCATCCTTACTGACTTAATGTCCAGATAAAGACAGTAGCAGTCATACTTCCATCTATCGTGATATAGCTGTTTTGCTTTCCCACAAGAAGATGCAGGGTCCTTGGGGTGCTGTTCACTCCTCTGCTTTGATATTCTGTAACCTAAATACGGTGATATAAAATTAACTATTAATATATCTAACTAATATTTTATGTTAGATCATAAGGGAAAAAGAAGGAAGATATAGATAGATAGATTGATAGATAGATAGATAATCTCTGTATACATCTATCTTCCTTCTCAAATAAGGAAGAAAAATATTAATTATGGTCTATCATTTCTGCCACTGGGCATGTGGTCACAGCTGGTTTATAATTTTCTTTTACTACCCATTCCATATTCCCTGTGCCCTCAGAATATACTCCAAGTGCTTGTAGTCCTTTACCTGGTAGAATGACCTCTAAATCTTTGTTGCTGAAGGCTCTGTGCCTTAGTGAATGGTTGTAGTTTTCCACGAACTTTAATCACGGGGTTTGGGATTTAAAAACACCCTAAGCATTGTCTTGTATTGTAGACATACTCTTCCTTATGTCCATTGTGCAGTAGCAGCTCATTTTACTTTTTGTAATAAGGATCAGTCTTTCTAGCCAAAATGGTCACTTCCTTCTTGGCTTATTCAGAGGCAGAAGGAGCCCAACGTGTATGGGTGGGTGACAGACTCAACTTGCATTCAGTGGAACTGCTGTTTTGTCTACAATAGACATTCCTACTATTGTAACTAAAACCTCTAGACAAGCAGGCCTGAAGGTTGACAGGACAGGAAGCAGACACTTAGCTAGAGGCCCACTAGGGATAATGGTGGGTGGGACCACCTCATATCTACACTTTGACTCTTGGACTCCTGCATCCTATTTGTGGGAGAGACCATACTTTTACAGTCTGATTTAGAGCATGTATGGCCTCCTGGAACACATTGCCCCAACTCTGCAGGGTATGACACCTAGCCTGGAATAGTGTTTCCAAAAGCCATTCCAGGGTTCTATCAAAATAATTGCTCCTGAAGGCATGATTTTATAGTGAGAATATACTTCATTGAAAGACAGTAACAAATTAAAGATATTGTTATGCCCTTTGTGTTTTTTGTATAATTTTTTTATCAGAATGAATGTTATCTATCCTCAAATTTAAACTATATATTGTTTAAACTGACCTTGGGATCATTTCTTTATTATAAATAGTCTTTATATCTGCATTATCAATTCACTTTCAGTCTGTTTTTTTAAGTTTATATTTTAAAAAAATGTAAAATAACTAAAATTGTGTTCAATCTAAATTTTTCTTTTCTGTAGGCAACAATCCTTATTCCATGTTCTTGCTGCATATTCTATTTATAATACGGTAAGTTTTGAGTATGCCTTCCCACAGTTGTATTCTCAGGACCTGGAGGAGCTCTTTGCTACTCCCTACTAACAAGGCTCTTTTGGGCTAAGTTTCTCTATCTTAGAACTAGATGTTCCTTTCAGCTCTGGATTTTTACCAGGCTCCTATGGCAACTGTGGGGGTCTTAGAGCAGAGTTGATTTGGAAGTGAAAAAACTGCAGTATACCAATATATCTCACCTTTTCCCTTTTTTGATATGTTTTTTGTTTCATTTTTATTTTAATCAAACAGAATTAGGTCAGAACGTTTGTGGGTAGATTAATTTTTACTTGACTCTTGATAACTCTCCATTGTCCCTGGGAGGTTGTGTTTTAGTGTCAAAGTTTGCCCATTTGGTGAGGTCCAAACAGGACAATATGTGTACCTACCCATGAGTAGGCAAAAATTAAACTTTTTAGTAATAGAACATGTACTTAGACATTTATAACTCTGGGAAGGAGGTGGTAATTTGGGCAAAGAATATTTAATGTTGAAACTCATTTAGATATTCTATTAGTGCTTCTTGACTCGGTTTCAGGGAGGACAAGGTTTGAACCTTGGGGTCTGTCATTTCTATTGTACTTATAATCTTTAAGTTATAAAATTTCACTCCAGCTAGTACAAGTTAAAAAAGAGGGTTTTTTTGTATAAATATATTTTTTTATTGGTATTTATATCTTTTACATTTTGTATTCCCCTTGGGTAACCCACCACCAATTTACCCGTGATCCATCTCTGTGGTCCTTGTGTCCTTTTTCTACTCTGTTTTGTGCCCTTATCCTCCCCCTCCCTACACCCCCCCCCCAAGTGTCTCTCTCCTATTTGGTTTCCCTATAGTCCTGTTATAAGTGAAACCATTTGATATTTTTCTCTTTCTTTCTGGCTTGTTTCGCTGAGTATGATCCCCTCTAATTCCATCCATGTCGCTGCAATTGCATGTGTTTATCTTTGAATGCTGAATAGTATTCCATTGTGTGTATATACCACATCTTCTTGAGCCAATCATCTATTTTTGGACATCTGGGTTGCTTCCATACCTTTGCTATTGTGAACAGTGCCGCAATGAACATATGGGTGCATGTATCCTTAAAAAAGAGTTTATTAAAGGGACTTCTCATAGAAATGAAGTAATAGTTGATCCTCATGGGATTTGGAGCTGGCAAGTGAGAAACTTTCAGAAAGGAGGAGAGCTACACCTTCCATCTCTTCCACTCTGGGGTAATGCTAATCATCTCTATAAACTGTTTATTCCAGCTGTTTCTCTCCCCAGGTTGCTTTTTTTGCTTACTTACCAGTTTCTTCTTGGCCAAAATTGCATCCGTAGATTCTGTGTGACCACTCTGTTCAAGTACATACCACCATCTGATTATAGTCTCAGTGGCTTTATTCAGATTTCCTAAAGTGAATAACTGATTAGTCAGTGCAGCCAATTAATTGTTCTCCTGGGGACAAGTGTCCTCTTCTGCTGCATCAACTTTGATGCACATGGCACAGACATGAATCCTAATCCACACTATAAGCAGGACAGAGTGTGCAGTTTTCAGAGAAGGCGTAGAGGCTATGTGGTTATCCCCAAAGTGTCTACATAAAGGTCCAGAAATCCAGAGGTGACAAGATAGCATGTTGGGAACTGGAGGAGGAGAGAAATTTGTCAACTGATGCGCAAAGAAGAAGAACATTGAACTAAGAGTCATACATATGAAAGAAACAAAAAGCTGTTGTGCCTTTTACTGAAAGCAAAAGAGTACTGAATAGGGAACAATAGAAATGCATGTAGGTTTAGGCTTTTCCAAATTGTTCTTAAACACAATTATGTTATAAGATGTGGCTCAATGCTGTAAAGAGTATATTTTTCTGTAATATTTTCCACTAAATATGTTCAAGGTTTTTTGGTGGGTTTTTTTTTATATCTTATAGCTCAGTTTTTATTTGTGTGTGTGTATGTTTGTGTGTGTGTATATATGTATATATCTATATATATAAAAATAAATATTATATATATATATAAAATTTGATTTAAAATCATCAGTTTATTTGTTATTATTTACTCTTCAGGAGGTTGGATACTGTCAAGGAATGAGCCAGATCACAGCTTTACTCCTCATGTATATGAATGAAGAAGATGCCTTCTGGGCCCTGGTCAAACTGTTCTCAGGCCCCAAACACGCCATGCATGGTAAGAAAGCCCCAGAATTTATCATACAAGGCAGGGAGAATAAGGTAAATTAAAACAAAGTACAAAAACCTTATGTACAAGGACTTGTTCTATTAATTTGTGTTTGTTGAAATTTCACATTTTATTTTTCTTTATTGAACTTTTCTGTTCACGTTTATATTCCTTTGTCTTTACTCCAGACTATATTGTTACCATTTAAGAATTCTTTCCTTAACTTGTCCCCATCAGCAGGAACTATTTTAAGTTTGGAGGAATTTAAGAAAAACTATATTATTGGGAGAAATAAAAGATGTCTTTTGATCAAAACGGTAGTCAGTCCTCCAGTGAAAAATTTATTATTGACTAGATATTATGATGTATAACTCTGTCAACAATTATTGAGAAATGACACTTAATATTCAAAGGACAGGTACATAATAGTTAAGTAATTTTGTATTTCAAGTGTGTGTTTTAGTTCTTTCAGCTGTAAAGCTGATTTAATTTTACATGAATGGTTAATAATAGATGCTGGGCACTTTATTATTTAATTTCAAAACTTGGCATAATTTTGGTTTTCAAGTTAGGAGAATGTTTTTTATAATCTTTTACTTATATTTGCCAAGCATATGCAGTAAGCTTTGTTTTAGAGAGTTTGGATTACAACCTGTCTTGGCTAAGTTAAATAAAAGTGACATTTGTCAATATATTGCAAAATTATTTTCTCAGTGCTATCTATGTAGTATCAAATTAAAAACGTTTTAATATTAACCACTCTGAGAATGGATTATTAATATTAAATTCTAGTCGTGAATATTTAAGCTTTGTATGATGGGAAATCTGTCACATGTTTAAAGTTACATTTTATACAGTTATATAAAGTTACATCTCCAACAATATTTTACTATCCTAATATTTTCATTTATACTGCAGTTTAGGTCATTATTGTGGGTAAGCTTGTACTTAGAGATTCCTTTCTAGTTTTGCCTGTGAAATTTTGTAACTAAATTAGGTTATCTCAATTCTTTGCATTTCCCGTACGAAAGTGGTATCATTTATAAATACATCGAATCAATGTGGGACCTAAAGAAAAAGGACAAAATACCTAGTCTCTAAGTATCAATGAGAAGTGAGGAGCTGTTAGGTATCTAGGATTCTTGAGCCTAGTGTTCATTATTGAGGTCCATTTCCTTTTTCAAAATAACACTCTTTCCTGAAATTCTTCCAGTTCCCATTCTTGTCAAATTGACTGTGAAAGCTACAAAGATATAGAGCTATAGATTTTTTTTTTTTATAAAATCATTTCACTGGAAAATGTTACTAAGGGAGGAATGGAATATTTTTCTGGAAAATTTTACACATATCTTAGGAAACTGAGAATTACTTAAGAAATAGTCCTTTCTAAAGATTATAAAGTGATGTTTTTCAGTGGTGTCTTCCTTAGCTCTAGGAAGAACATAGCTTTACTTTATGAAAATAGATGTTCTGTGGGGAAAAATTGGACTCTAGGATCAAATAAGTCTGGGTAGCTGAGTTAAACAAAGAGTAATAAGTTTCTTTACCTACAAAATGAACTAGAAGCATTGAGAAGCTCATGTACCAGGAATACTCAGGAAGTGTATGTATAACATAGAATGTTACCCCTGGATTATTTTGTGTGTATCAAATTATTTTTATTGAGGCAATTTTGGTTTACAACCCTTTATGTTTTGGGAATATGTGTTCACATCTCTTCAAATATATGTTACCACATAACACCTACTACTAAAATACCAATAATTTACCACCAACATAGAACATATCTATATATCTTTCAGAGTTGCATAGAACTCAGGGTGGAAAATGCTATTGTGGAGAAATCATAAGCCCATGTTCTTTTTCATGGGTTGTGTAGAATATCTGAAAAGAAATTCCATATAAAAAGAGATGTACAGTTAAGTGTACAGATTTAATAATAATTTCCTATTTATAATTGGTTACCTCCTAGAAATCTTATAGATTATATTGTATAATCAGTGGGATAAATACAGTTGTTGATGCAACATTGATCATACAGTACCTATATGTTTGAGCTGGTACTAACTTAACTTGTGGGAATGTTTAAATGTGATAAAAATGTTGGAAACATGATACTAATGAAATTGTTAGAGTAAGCCTGAAAAAATATTAAAATGTTTGGTTTTTTTGTAAAGATTTATTTATTTATGCATACAAGCTAGGGTATAGGCCAGAGGTGGGGGATAGTGAGAGGATTCACCAGAGACAGAGTGGGGAGCAGAAGAGGCAGATCTACCGAAGCACACTGCTGAAGGGAGCAGCGGGCGAGGCAGGAGAGGTCTGCTGCGCCATGTGGGAATCTCCCTGGCCGAGTATCAAACTCCACGCTACAGTGGCTATTAACAGCCCCACAGCGCTGCGCTCAACCCGTTGTGTCACCGTGGAGGCCCTTAAAATGTTTGTTATGTAATTCATTAACAGTAAAACAAAGTAAGTATAAGATTAGCCTATAAAAATAGGTGAATTGGTGGTGGGTTACACAAGGGGAATACAAAATGTAAAAGCTATAAATAACAATAAAAATAAATATATTAAAACAAAAGTGAGTAAGAAATTAAAAAAAAAATAGTGTACTAAAATGTGGCCCAGTACTTTAAAAGGCTTCATTTTTCATTTTTCCTTAGCTTGTTAGTTACCTTTTTAATCAGAAATATATTATAAATAATCTTTAGCAGATGAATAATAGATTACAGAACAAGTTTCATTATCCAAGGCTTACTTACAATTATATCCTTGAAGAGAAAAAATATGTGGTAGTTTCTTGACATTTTGTTGCTGTTATTAGTTAAAAATGAAAGATGTTATGTGTTAAAATAGGTGTTTTTGTTGATATTACATGAGTATTGTTTTTATGTTTGTATCCTAGGTTTTTTTGTTCATGGCTTTCCTAAACTCTTGAGGTTTCAAGATCATCATGAAAAAATACTGAATAAATTTCTGTCCAAGCTTAAGCAACACTTGGTAGGTAGATGTGACAACAACTTATACTCGCCTATAATGAGAATAAAGCTAGAAGAATTAATATAGTCCCAGTCATCTTATTGATTTTAATGTTATCCACTTCATTTACTATGCAGTTATAATTCCCAGTTGTTTGAAAAACATTAGATTTGTGAAATGTAGAATTGATGAACTGTCACAGCCCTACATCAAACTTCATTGAAGTTTGAGGTCTATATTGACGTGTACATCCATACCTGCAAACAATGTAATTTTAAAGATACATGATTGCTCAGTAATTTTGGAGATTTTTTTGTTGCATTAAAAGGTATTTTAAGGGTCAGATGAACTATATATATGCTCTATGATAGAACAGTGATTTAGTAAAGCAAAGATACTTCACTGCAAAATGTATTAAAGCAAATCAAAATGTTGTATTATAATCCTTTCATAACAAGATTCATTCTTAGGTGATCAGTAAAATTGAGGGAGAAGGAGAAGGGAATATGAAGAGAAGAAATAGAAATATTTCAGTATGAAAAAGATTTGTTGCAAAATGATTTTATGTTTACCTTTCACAGCTACCTCCAATAGCAATACTAACTTTTAGTATTGTCTTGTCATGTTTTGTTTGCTACAATCCAGAAATTGTGAAGTCTTTGTTTTTTCAGGATTCTCAAGAAATCTACACAAGTTTTTACACAATGAAATGGTTTTTTCAGTGTTTCCTTGACCGTGTGAGTATTTATTTATGAAGCCCAATCATAAAATTATAAGTACCCGATGAAGGCAAACTGTTTATCTTATTTCTGTTCTGTTTTTGGTTATAGACTCCTTTTACACTAAACCTCAGAATATGGGATATCTACATCTTTGAAGGAGAAAGAGTTCTCACTGCTATGTCTTACACAATCTTAAAATTACACAAAAGTAAGAAAACATTTATAAAGATTTAAGAAAAACCTAGCTTTGTTGTAATTCTAATTTCTTATTTCCTACCCAACTTCAACTTCATTTTAGTAGTCAGTTAAGAAAATTCTTGAAAATTAGTGAAGAAATAATCTTCAATTGGTAATTTACTTTCATTGGTTCTTGCAACTAAAGCTTACTGTATTGCAGCTATCTTTGATTTTCTCTCTATCAGTTTCATTTTCATGCTTAAGCAGTAAAATGCAGTGTGTTGCTTTCACCAATAATGTCCTTATTAAGTATTTGTTTCCACTGAGATTCCTTATTCCTTTTCATCAATCTGAATCTCAGGTTTATAATAGGAAAAGAGAGGCTGAAGAAAACAGGCATCTTGTTAAAAGGACTGGAGAAGACATTTTCCATTACTGTTTCCTTCATCCAGGAAAAAACCAGCCAGCTCTAAGATATAGACCTCCTCTACCTCCATCTCTGTGACTGATTGCTTTGTGGCCTCTGGGGCAAGTACAGTCCATGCAGATAGTTGCCAAAATGCAACTCAAGGCTTTAAAAAGTCTTCAGTTGTAGTATTTCAAGGGTTCTATATATTTGACCTGCTATGTCTTATTTTAAAAATCAAGAAATACTTTTCTTTCTTGAATATGAAGAACTTATTCATCAGTTTCAACTTAGCCTTTAAAATTATGTGACTCCTTTTATAACTGTGCATAGAAGAAAATCATCAAAAGCTTTAGAACTTCATAAAGCACTTATAATCCAGGCCTTATGATATAGTTTATCATTCATGGTATTTTTCACTCTATTTTCATGTTATTTTTGAATGGTTTATCTGTTCAGCCTCCCAATAAGCTAATCGAGTGCTTGGAGTGATGTTTTGTAGTTTGTCTCCCTGCTGTGCCTTTAACTTTGTTCTAAATATGTATTGGGTGCTTTAATATAAAATTATGTGATTATTTACTTGAAAACTATGGACTTCAGGAGCACCAGATTATCCAATCTTTAGATAGTAATGAAAACTCCCTTTAAAATCATGTTTGTATTGTTTTCATTGAAACAATGAAAGAAGAAAAGAACTCAAAAAGTGTTGTGTCTCATTTCCCTTATACCCAAAGTCTGTCATATAACCACACACTACCTCTCTCCTCTCCCTCTTTATTATCCCCTGCTTTATTTCTTTTCTTTCTTTCTGGATTATGAACTGACCAAGATAGAGAAAGAACCTATATTTTTCATAGACACATCCTTATTGGTTTACTCTTTCCTTGAGAGTAAGGAAGAAAAACCGTATTTCCTCCATAACCCTCTTCTCCCTCTTGAATTATGTTTTATTTATGACTCGATTAATTTTGACAAGTTAAAAATTTTCTTCACCCTTTGTAAATAAGCTGAGCATAACCATTACTTTACCTCCTAATATATCATTAGACTAAATAAGCTATGGGGAGAAATATGTCTGCTTCAGTGTCTCTTTACTCAGCTGAAGGAGACAAAGCTCAAGGACTTTTATGAGTTTCCTTCACTACCATCTAAAACTTCTAAAACTGTCTCAGCGCCTTTACCAGTAGATATATGTAGCTTCTAAGATTTTTTTCCGGTTTGCCTTAACAATATTTAGTGATATTATTACTGGTGGTTTATCACACTGTGGTGTTAAAGAGTAAAACAATTAGAAACGATCCATTATTAAGAGATTGATTAAATGATAGTATATCTTACAATAGACTCTTCTAGTTTTAATGATGGTATAAAATCATATTTATTGAAGTGAGATATCAGTGATACACATTATTCAGTAGGGAAAAAATAAAGTGTAGGTATAATTTTTTTTGTTAGTTGATAAATAGGTACACACATCTGCCTGTAGGGTAATGGCTAATAGGAATCTTAGCTGAGTTTTACTTTCTGCTTAATTTCATAGCTAGAAATAAAAATAAATATTCTATGTATTTTTGAAATTCTGAAACACGAAATACGGATTTGCCTGTAACTGTTGGAGCTCCGTATCAGTAAAACAGAAAGCCTTCATGTATTCTTGGTGGTTTTTCTATGTCTGTTTTCTCTAAGGCTCTCCTGCTATGGGTTAATATTAACACCTAGATATTACTGGTCTTAAACAAATTGAGAAGATATTTATTTACCAGTATTTATCTCCTCCCTTCTGCCGAGAGTACTTGCTTTCCCTCCTGATAGCTTTCCTATCAGAAAATACTTTCGTCTTACTGAATTTCCATGATAGTCACAATACCAAAGGGCACAGTTATGTGCTGTGCCCTTTAAAAAGAAATAACTTCATCAGAGTAGAATATATTATTTCTCAACCTAAAATAGCTGTTAACAAAGCATTTTGAATTTCTCTCATCCTTTCTTAGGACATCTAATGAAATTGTCTATGGAAGAACTTGTTGAATTTCTTCAGGAGACCTTGGCAAAGAATTTTTTCTTTGAAGATGACTTTGTAATAGAGCAACTTCAAATTTCCATGGCAGAACTAAAGAGAGCAAAGTTAGACCTTCCAGAACCTGGTAAGAAATATCCAAATATTTTGTATCTGAAGTACAAGTTAAGATTAGAAAACGCTGTGCAATTAATGTGGGCCATTTCGCTTCAAAGCATAGACATTTTTATGTACTTGTCCTCACAAGTAATATAAATCAGTGTCTTACCAGCTGCTTATGACTTTATTCTTATTTTAATAGAAAGCAAATAAGCATATTAACTAAATCTACTTCCCCTAACAGAATAGCTATACTGTCTCTACTCAAATTTAGAAAGTTTGGTTGACAACAGAAAGAATTGTGGTGCTTTAAAGCATAACAGTAAGCACTTTTTACTTTTATCATTTCAATTTGTGAAACTGTGTGCAGTAACAGAGCAATTACACATCCCATTTTGTAGAAGTGGTATTTAAATGCTTATATATGAAACTACAGAATCAACAGATAGCATTATTGACCAAGAGTTCAAATATTTTGACTAATGATCCAGGACTTTTTGCATTATATTGCAGTGCATGTAATATATTTTATTCACATATTTCAAAACATCTTCCAGGACCTCCTATTAGGTTTTCTGCGAGGTGCTGTGCAGAAGCTTTAATATCCCCATGCATCTTGCTGATCTAGCGTATAGGAAAGACAGGTTTATACAAATGATAGCAATCAAATATGTATCGGGTAATACAAGAGCTGGATATAGGATAAATGTCGATGTACCAGAGGAAGTGTCACAGGAACACCCCACAAAGCTGAGAGTGGTGGGCAGTGCCTCCCCGAACCCTCTGGCATTGCTCACCTTGTGCACCTCAGCTCTGTTGCTCTGCTCTGAGGCCAGAGATGGAAAGGAACAGGTCAGTATTTATGCCCTCGGATGAAGCTGAACTAAGCATTTCCTAGTCATTGTGGTACATGCTTTGATGTCTGCTTGGATAGGTCTCTCCAGAAGGAAGGAGAAATGCATTCACATAATAAATATCTTTTCCCTTTTGGTAAAATGCAAGATACATTGTTTTTAGTTATTTTATTGCCAGAGATCTAGTCAGAGTTTATCTGTGCTTTGTTTTGGGTCATCAGGATTCACTAAAAAACAAGCCATCACAGCAATAATTAAGTGTGGGCATAGGCCTCATGAAATTATCACCTTTGCTAAGTGAGGTCAACCCTTTCTTATTTAGAATAATAATGTCCATTTTCTACTAATTCTTTCCTGAAGCAGGGAATGTATTTGGAACAGCAATTACTAACTATTCTTGCTACTTCAACATTTATTTTTAAGTGTCTTGCCTGCTTTAAAAAAGAGTTTAAGGCAAATTTAGTAAAAGACACATATAGAGAAAAAACATATATTAGAACTATTTAAATGTGGGAATAAAATATGAAAACCTGTTAATAGAATAGGATGATTTAGTATTGAACTAGCTGCTAATATTTATTGAATGCATACTGTTTTCCACATACTACACGCACTATCTTATTTAATTCCTGAAAATGACTCTAAGGAAAAGTACCCATCCTCATTCTTTACTTGAAGATACTTACTTAGTACCTGGTTGTAAGGTTATTTTACTAGGAAATGGTAGAATGAAATGGAGAGTGGAGCAGAAGCCTAAAGGGAGAGGGAAAGATAATACCAGGGGCATTGGCTGCATTTTGCTCTGATCATACTTGCACCCAAGGTAGAATGTAGTGAGTGATTCTGCACTTTCTAGGATAGTAATCTGTCTTTCATTTATATTTCAACTACTGCATTTACTTTCTGGACTTTTTACCTTGCAAGCCTGCCCATTGTTCCCTTTAAATTATGAGATATATATGGAACATTAAGATAACTAAATGAACATTGTAGTAAGAAGTTTTAATACCCCATCTATATTTTTTAAAACATGCATGTACATTTGACTTTTTTAATATTCATGCTTCTCATTTATTTTTCATCTCAAGAATTTATCCAACTATTATTTTTTCCTAAATTACAGAAATATCAAATTGTAAGTTCAAGATTTTTAAAATTCCTTTTAGGTATTAACTTGATAATCATTTTTTCCCTTTTAAAACCTTTTAGTATGGTTTGTTCATACATAGTTTTTGTGACTTTCTTGAATTTTATTAACATTTTTTAGTGGCTCTAATGTTCTAGTGGTTCTTGGGTAAACTTAACTTAGTTGTGACAAGTATTCTTCAAAAGTACTGATGATTTATACTTGCTGATATTTTACTTAACATTTTAATTGATGTTCCTAAGTGAGTTTGCATTGTAGTTAACGAAAACTTATCAGGTTGTGCTGGCTTCTTAATTTGGAAACTTTATATCTTTCCCTGTACTATGGAAAATTTTATGTAGAATTAAAATTGTTAATCATTCAATAATATACCTGTGAAACTGTTTCAGTTTGATGTCTTATTTTGTGTGGAATTTTTCTGATAACTTTACACTTTCCTGATAGTTGGTTATTGTTTTGTGACTTGTCTTCTGAGGTCAATGTGGATCATATATATTTTCTTTTAGAAAATTGTTCACTTCCAGTTTCTTAAAGTGTTTTACAGACTTTTGTGAGCAACTTTTACCTTTTATACAAAGGTTAAAAAAAAAATGTTAGAATCTTCTCTCCCATGTACTCATCACCTAGCTTATTAATAATTAAAAAAAAAATAGACATCATGATACTTCATCCTAGATAATTTCATCTCAATGTTCAAGAAACAAGGCCCTTCTCCTGGCTAACCATAATGTCACTATCCAGCGTAATAAAATTTCAGTGTAATTCCCAAATATGATCAAATACTAATTGCATGTTGATATAATTTTTCCAGTGGTCCCCCAAACTGTCTTAGCTATTTTTCTCAACCAGGATTTAATCAAGGAACATACTTTTTATGATGTACTTCTTAAGTCTCTTCATATGCAACAGCCACTTCTTCTCCTCACTCCCTATCCCTACCTTTTTTTTTTTTCTTTTTACACTAAAACTTTCTCATTTCAGCAAAAGGCTACTTTGCTTTCTTCTCATTTCTATATTAACTGAAATACAATCCTCTTAAATTCCTCCAAGAACTTTTTTCTTTGCAGTCGCAGCTTGGCCAACTATGTGACACACACAAAAGGTCTTGCTTTTGGTCTATCTCAGTTTTTGACATGCATTTTTTACTAAGCAAGCTCATTTCTGGTTTATTTCAAGTGAGAAATGGGCAACTTTTCCTTTTACATAGCCATTTAGAGGTCATTGTTGGAGTATAAATTGGCCTAATTTCAATATTGTTGTATCTCAGGGAATAGGGAGACCCAAGGAGAGGTGCAGAGATGGGCGAATAACCAACATTTATCAATTAAGGTCACCTTTGTCTGTGGGTGTACTTCATGGAACTCAAAACAATCGCAAATGTAACATCAAAGATCATGATCACAGATCATTGTAACAGATACAGTAATTATAATGAAAAGATTTGAAATAGGACAAAAATTATCAAAATATGACACAGAGACATGAAATTGAGCCACATGATATTGAAAAAATGGTGCTTGATGGACTTGCTCAATGCAGGGTTGCCACAAATCTCAGCTTGTAAAAAACGTGGTATCTGCAGAGCTCAATAAGGTTAAGAAGCACAAGAAAATGAACATATTTAAAATAAAAGCCTACTGTCTACAAATGGTTAGTGTGAGACTTTTTGAGATGCTAGAACCATCATGTGTCCTGATCATATACACACATAAAAGCAAGTCAATATTGTATTTTTTAAAAATTAAAAACTTTTCCACTTTCTGAGGGTTTGAGCAGATTTTCATTTTATTTGTTTATATAATGGAAATTAACGTTACAAATACTCAACAGTTATTAATATGTATGTTATTTGAAACACTAGTAAGCAAACTAGTTTATAGTAAAGTATATATTTTTAAAATTATTTCACAAGACTATTTAAAGTATGTAGCATTAAATAGTTTTTATAATGACTAAGGTTTATATTGCATAGGTTTGTTTTCTTTTTGTATCCCTTATCTTTCAAGCTTAATCTGACAGGAGGAAAAAAATAAATCAAGCTTATGAACCTAATGACAATAATTAAAAAAATTTTTTTTCTTACTGTCAGCTATAATTTAGAAAGCAAACTGAATTTCTTTTGATTACCTTGTTGAAGATTATAGTAGTGTTTGAATTGTATATTCTTCTGGTTAATGGCATTAAACAGAGAATTGATTTTTCAGATGTAAAGTTGAAATTGGTAATTATGTGACAATACTTTAAGACTCAGTTGGACTTAATATTTGATCTAGAAAGGAATAAGGTAAGTTTTTTTCCCGGAATAATTTTTCTCACAAAAGATCCACCATTTCTTACTGAAACTGTTAGAACAATCAGAGTATATATATTCTGTTGAAATTTAAAAGTAGAATGTTGCTCACAGAGAAAGCACTTAGAGCACTTTCCTGTAATTATGTGTGTCTTGTTGGGTGCAAAAAGCTGTTAATGCCTTCTGAGACAATTAATCTAAGTCTTGTAATTGAGAGTGGTGTCCACTGGGTGGTGACAAAGACCTGAGTAAGACCCAGGATTGACAAGCATAAAGGCTTGTAGAGCTGGCTTTTTTTTTTTTTTTTATTAAAAAGCAAACATTTTTGCCTTTATTCTGAAATATATCAAGTTATAGTTCCCTTTTTTGAGTAGAGTATTCTAGCGCTAACATAAAAATACGTACCTCTTATATGTTGAAATACTGGTGAAAAACACTATTAAAGTGTTATTTTCATAAAAGCATCCTGTTGTATCTGATAGGAACTGTGGTGCTTTCCTACCCTTCAAAGAATAAGCCAGCAATTCTTCATTTATACTCCTGTGTTTTCAAGAAGAGAGAAAAATAAAATTTTAGATATGAAGCTATACTGGGGTGAGCAAAAACATTATTATCTATTGAAAAGAAGTCCCAAATGAAATTAGGTATAATAAATAATAAGACTTACAGTCTATTTATAACCATCTAGTTTGGCATCAGTTATGCTTCAACCTTTTCATTTCACTCAGTTGCTTAGGGGTGAAAGAACATAGTTAAACCAAACAAAGGCCACTAAGTACAGTAGTATTTATATATGTGGTGCAGGCAAAGGGGTAGAGGCCGGGGGGTGGGCAGTTCAAGTAGGTGAAGATGGATCTAAGAAGAGATTGTATAAGAAAGTTCAACGCATTTTGAGATATGCGTTTTTGGGGGAAAGGCAGATAATGTTTATTAGCATGTGATGATGGCATCAGATTACTGGTGATGGCATTTGTCCTTACACATTCTTTCTTCAGCACAGTGAAAGTTAATAATATTTTTTAAAAAATGCCTTTATATTAAAATCAAATGGGTTTTTCTTCTTAATTTCAAAATTACAGAGATTAGATTGCCCGGGTGCAGAGTCCTTGAGTCCTAGTACTACAATTAGAGAAGCCTCCACCCTGCCCAGTTTTTGTGAGTTCTGAGCAAGTCCCCACCCAGGCCTCAGTTACAGCTGTCTTCCAGGAAGGGAACTGCTCTGCTCGTAGGTTCCCTGTGGCTTTCTCCACTTGCTGTCTTCCCAATCTCCTTTTACCTCCTCTCCTACCTTCTTTTTCTGAGTCTCTTCCATTATTCATCTGCTCTGATCTCACCCTGCTCCTCTCTCTTCTTTCTTTCTCACCTCTCTTTTCTCTTCTCTCTCCATGAATTTCCACCCATTCTCATTTCTCTTCTTGAGAGACAGTGTCCTCCCAGATAATGTGCCCAGAGGGCCCTCAGAACCATCACTGAAGTAAAGTGCAATCAGCATATATACATTTGATCACTGCTGAGATACTAAGAATTTTACACTGTTCAGTCAGTGTTTGATCTGTTTTGGGAATAACTTATACATGCATAATTGAACAATATTGTCAATCAACAAAAATTCTTGGAAGACAGATATTTATGCTGGGGTCAGGAGCCACGTGTTAGTTCCTCTAGTTAGTCTTTAGTATGCTCCCAGCTGACAGTCACTATAGAAAGTCTGTGTGACCTAACACTGTTTCAAACTATACAATCCCCAGCAGAGTATTGTGGTTTTGGCACCTGTAAATATTCCTACTCCTGCCAACATGACCACAGTGCTAACTTGCATTACTGTCTTTGAAATTGGGAGGAATTGGTTTTTTTAAGCATTTACATTTTAGGAGGTCCTTACATTTATATCCTTGTCAACTGCCTCTTTCAAATTGCTTTACCTTATTCTGTGCTTATTGATCATCTTTTTGGGTCATATCCTCTAAAAGTCTTTATACATTTGAGATACTTACCAAGTACATTTTAGAAAGTCTTGAGTCCCTAATGAGAGATCATCCATCATTCAGGAGTTAATTACATACATTGTCATTTTTTCTGTACAGGATTTTTTCCCCTGCCAAACCTTGTTTGCTATACCTAGTTTCTTAGCTGTGTAAACATTAGATATTTATGTACGTATTATTTCTGAACTGTTTATATGAACTGTGCATCATTATTCTAATTCATATGAATTACATGAATCAATGGCATTTTGTGAGTATTTTTCTTATAATTCTTTTACTATTTTAGACACTTAGAAGGAAAACAAAGAAGTCAAAGTTACTTTCAGTCAGTTTATAGCCTACTGGGGAAAAGGGAAATGTATTATGAAAGAACTTTAAGATGCTACTTTTGGGATAATTTAAAACAGTCACATTTTTCCCCCAGTGTGGATTTTGGTCTTTTGCCCACTAAGTAATGGAAATTTAAAAAAAAAATTTTAATCCTAATATGATGTATAGATGCATAGTACATTAATGTCTTTTCCTTAGAGAAATTTCTGTTTTGATTTAAATGTAAAATAGTGTTAAATATACAGTGAATACTTTTCTTACCTTTTATATTGAATAATTAAATCTCCCTTCCACATATGTATGACACATACTTTTCTGTTTTGTCTCATGCATGAAATTACCATCTCAGTCTCTCCATTAATTCCTTCTCAATTTTTTTCTTCTGAAAAAATACATGTCTTATATTCATAATCCCACATTATGTGCCCTGTTAGTCTTTCCCAGTGTGTGCCTTTCATATTTCTAAAGGATTCAGACTGAAAATTTGTAGATATTAGAATATAAGGAACAGGGAAAAAGAACACAGATTTCTTGTCTAGTGCATCTTCCTCTACTCTAGTGCCCAGTACACCTCAGGACCTGGAGTGAGCAGTGGATTTTTTTTTTTTACTAGGGCTGCCACATGCTGAGCACTATCCAGTACTTTACGTATTTTAATCAAGTATTAATCTTTCCTTTCTTCTTAATCATTAACTCTCTGAGATGGTGTGACAGAAAAGAGAACTGGTCCAGAGCTTCCTACCTGACCGCTATTTCTCCAATCAGGTGTTCCTCCTTCCTCTGCCAGGAGCCACTGCTCCCTCCACTGTTGACCACAACTTGGAGGAACCCATGGACTGTGGTCCCCTTGGTGCAGCATGGCTAATTTTTAAGCTGATTTTTGTAAAGGGGGTGGTAGAAAACAGGCAGATCACACCTCTCTTTGTGGCCCTGTCCATTACTCCACATAAACAAGTGGGGAGAATTAATCTCATCATGAGGGCTCACCTTATAACCTGATTACCTACAGAAGCCGCATCTCCAAATACCACCACATTGCTAATTTTCGACATGTGAATTTTGAGGAGACATGACCATTCCATCCACAGCATGTAGCAAACCTTTGAAACACCTAACTTCTAGTGAATTTTGTTTTCATGAGTTGTGAATAGGTATAGGTTGCAACATTGAAAACAGGCTCTGCCGAAGAGAAACATTTGAAGCTCTCACTGATAGACTACAATAGAAGGACCATAGTAGTTTATTATTAAATCTCCTCCCCTCCCCTTTTAAATATTGCTTTGGACATTTTTGTTAGCATTTTAAATTATTTTATATGAACTAAAATGTTGGTAGCTCTCTCTGCAGGCTGCCAAACCCATTGAGTGGGGATAAGTGGGGCAGCTTAAAGGGCTCAGCATGAGAACCTCTGCAGCTTACCCAGTTTGTCCTTGTAGCAGCAGGTTCTGGAGTGATTTAACCGATCTCTGGGTGCCACTATTGCCTTTTCTTTTTAATAGTTATGTTTTTCTTCAGGTTCCTACTCACCAACCTGAAAAAGAGGTTTTGATGATTGTCTGATACTTTTATCTGGTGGAGTATCAACCAACCATTGACTTAGCCATCCACATTACTGTGTTGTGGAAGTTATCAGGGTAGAGGCTAAAGAAAAATTCATAAATTAAGTTTTTTATTGTGTATGTCTTTATATCTTCTTGATAATTTTTTGTTGGAATTATTTGCCCACAGTGAAAAAGGAATTAATATATTTATCTGGAAATAAATGGATAACTATTTGCAGAGCTGATAAAAACATTTTGGATTTGTGATATAAATAATTTTATCTTTATTGTTAGTTTTTAACCTGATATGTCAGATAATATTTGTAAATATTCTTGACTCGGGCTGCACTTCAGGCGATTTTTTTTTTTTAACCTCAGTTCCAGATACTTCTTATGAAATTAGGTAGAAGCCAAACTGGAATATTTCACATTGTTTTGCATAAAACAAAATGTCTCATTGACAAGCATTTTAAAGTTTGGGTTATCACTTAAAATAACTTGTCTACATTTTATTTACTTATGATAAATTTATTATAAAATATGTATTTTATATATTTTTAAAAAACAAAACCATTAGTTTATGCCAATCATTACTGCATAGTGTCTGTTATTGTCTTTAGAACAGGAGCTTTCCTTTACTTTGCTCATACCTCACAGTTCACATCTAATTATGAGTAGTAAAAAGCAACCTCTTCCTGCTGCTTCCACCATAGTCTAGTGTAGGAGTAAAGAGTGAAGGGTTTCAACTTTGGGTTTGAATTCTACATCTGCTGCTTACTAGCTGTGAGCCCTTGGGCAAGTTCATGTGTAAAATGAATACAATAGTGATTGTCCTCTATTCCTGCTGCTAACAGTATATATGTGGTTTTTGCAGTAGTGATTGACACATGGTAAATGCTTCATGAGTATCAGCTATCACTGTTATTACTGTCATCATTAATTATTACACAATCTAAATCCAACCCACAGTTCAAAGTGAAGTTTGCAAGGCAGACCTCAAATCATGTTACTCCTGCTGGACAGCTTCCAGTAGCTTGAAATTAACTGAGAGTCCTCATTGTTTTCTTCAGGACCCTGTGTGATGTGCTCCTTCTCTGCCTGCTCCCGTCCTAGGCACAGAGTGCCTTTGTTCTTGCTAGACCACTCAGTCCTGCCCTATTCCAAATCATTTTAATAGTTTTATCCTCGCACTGTCTCCATAGCTCTCTGCACAACTGGAGTATAAACTCCCAAAGACGGGGATGATTTCCGTCTCATTTTACCCTTTGACCTCCAGCCCCTGGAGTGTGCCTGGTATATGACAGTTGCTTGAATAGGATGTATTTCTTCAGTGAATAAATGAATGAAACAGATTGTAATTGCCAGTTCTAATGTTGTATGTTTTCAAATGTATACCGTAAAGAACTTTACAAATACTGTCAAAGTAAAGTTAAAGCCATCCAAAGTGTCTGTGGAGTTTAATGGACATGGCATAGTGGAAGAAAACAGTGAATGGGGAGTGAAAATCTGCGTTCTGGTTCTCATTCTTATTACTACAAGATCTGGCATATCTCAGACTCTGTTTTCCCATTTATAAAAGGCAGGCAGGACAACTTCTCTCTGGAGCCCTAGGATTCTGAGGAACTACCTGGTTGAAGGAAGAGGGAAAAGGGGTGACCAGGAGATACCCTGATGCTCCTTACTTTAGAGCAACTTAGTTTTCTTTCTACATTGGGTTTCATATGAAAGAAGTCTGCTTTAAAATAGTTTAAAAGCCACTGAATTAGAAGACCATAGGAGGTATTGCTAACTCTGTAATTCTGATTTTGGCACCTTAATTAGACACTGTGTTCTTCATCATTCTCTATTCCCTACCCTCCCAAAGAGAAACTTGTAGAATGTATGTTTTACATGTCTTTTAAAAATTACGATATGTAGGTAATTGACACATTTATCATCAAAACTATGAGCTATATGAAAACAGACCGTGTCCATGTCTATCTGCTCATGACAAATGCACTCATGGCTTAGCACAGTGCCTGCAGCAGAGCTGGCTGTACAAGTATGTTAGCTGGATGGCTGAGTAGAGATTTCAACTAATTTTTAAATGAGAATTTTTTTAGTAACAGGTGGAAAATCTTGAAAAATATACTTTTTACATCACGGGTCTTTTTAAAGTGAAACCTCTTGTTTTTTTCAAGGTGATATTTATTAAATATCTGTATAGCAGTAGGTCATTTTTAAACACTGTCTACTAATGGCCAATTTATTGTTCCTTCCTCTGATTCCTCATTAATTTTCTGATGTTACATATGTATGTAAAACTAAAAGTATTTAATGTGATTTTCTTTTTTCATTTTTGTGCATTTAAAGTTAGATTTGTTTAGAATGTTAACTTTGAAATATAGAGTACTGCTTCTTTTTATCATGAATTTACACAGGGGAAGGTACTAAAGATGATGATAATATAATAATAATAACTAAGCTTTGGGGACAACTTGGAAACACAGATGATTATTAGTTGACTTTTAAATTTGGCAGACTTGCTTGAAATTGATAGGTAAAGCTTTACTGAGATTTCAAAACTTCTAGTTGCTATAGACTAAAGTGAAACTTTAATGTAATAGTAGGACATTGAATTATTGGCTGCAGGATTGTTTTAGAATAGAAATGAGAATACGAGCCTACATTCTTGAGAAAGCGTATAGCAATATATCTTAACAAAATATAGAAATCATGTTACACAATTGTATGACTCTTACTCATAAGATTATAAAATATTCCTACCTGCACATTGCCTAATAAGATTGTGAGTTTTGGTATGTCTTACTATCAGTGTCTGAAAAATGCTTCTAAGCCACTAAAATATTTATTTTATTTATGTGGGGTTTATTTATGTGGATGTTTGTGTATGTGTGCACATATAAGAAGTATGTAGTTATTCATAATGTGCTTCTTACCTGTGGTTCTATCTACTCATTGCTATTTGTGAATTTATCTTTTCCTTTAGGTAAAGAGGATGAATATCCAAAGAAACCTTTGGGACAACTTCCACCTGAATCTCAGTCTGTCGGCATTAGTCTTGTGAGCAATGGACAAAGAAGTGTTGGCAGATCAAGTCCCCACACCAACAGCAGAAGAGAAAGTGACTCATCACCTCACAAAAAACATGAGCAGTCACCTCACCATCACAGTCGAACTGGTACTCCAGAAAGAGTAAGGCAACTAAGACGGAAATCGGTGGAGGATGACAGTAAAAAATTTAAAGATGAGGCAGACTTTCAAAGAAAACTTCCATCAGGTCCACAGACCAATTCCAGGCAATATAACCACGCAGCTGCTAATCAAAATAGTAATGCTACTTCAAATATCAGGAAGGAATTTGTACCCAAGTGGAATAAACCGTCAGATATTTCAGCTATTGAAAAAACTGCCAAATATGCCATGGAAGGCAAAAGTAGATCAGCACACCCCACACTGACAGTCACCATACCAAGTTCTACTGATCCTCAGCTATCAAATGGAAGGCAAAAGATGAAGGTTTTGAATGCTGATGAAGGGAAACGTGGATCTAATGCATCACAGTATGACAATGTACCTGAAAGTGAAAATGGAGCTTCTGTTGAAGACGCATTAGAAAGGGCTTACTCTCAAAGTCCAAGGAATATTATTTTCTCTCATAGTCCAAGAAGGCATGCTGAGCCAAGTGCTAGTCCATCAAAAATACCAAACAAGTTTACTTTTAGAGTACAACCTACAAGTTATGCAAGATACCCATCTCAGTTAGAGGGGGAAGATCGAGGGACAGTGCACCCACCATCTTACAGTAATCCCCCTATTTACCATGGAAATTCTCCAAAACAAGTCCCTTCTGCTAATAGCAACTTCGTGTCTCCACAGTTTAGCCATGGGACGCAGATGAATCCTTCCAGAAGACCTTATGGTTCTACTCTTTCAATTGATGTTTCTCCAGAGAAATCTTATAACCGCCCAACTCCTCTTGTACTACCATCTAGTCGAATAGAAGTTCTCCCTGTTGATATTGGTGCTGGGGGATATTCGGGCAATTCAGGGTCACCAAAGAATGGAAAATTAATCGTCCCTCCAGTGGATTATTTGCCAGATGACAGAAAATGGTCAGAAGTTGGTTATACGTACAGACCTGAGGTGCATGGACAATCGTGGACTCAAGATGCTAACCATAGCCACTTAAGCAATTTACCAAAATATTCAGCCTTTCAGCATGTGCCCTTTCAGGACCACAACCTCCCAGCAGTGTCTGTAGACAGTCCAGTGCGGTATAGAACTTCACCAGCTCTAGAAGATGCCGGTTCATCTGGGTATCCGTATGCAGGGCCTGCACCTCCAACATACCACTACAGAAATCGGGATGGACTTTCTATTCAAGAATCAGTGTTGCTGTGAGAATTTACCTATACTGGCTAAAAACGAGAGAGTAGAAAACATATGAAACCTACATTGCTATGTTTGTAATTGCCAAAGCAGTATTTTATACTATTGTAAACAACTCGCACAATTCTAATGTATGATAGTAATAAGAATATATGGAAGTGTTTTTATCCCATGTAGATGCTGCTTGAGATGAGCATTTTAAATTGCATCATCACTGAACCTGTTAGAAAGAATTTAACATGGAGACATAGCAATAGCGTTTAGGGATGCACGCACAATAATAATTCAATGCTCAATTTCATTTATATCGTTCTCCAAAACCTGACCATTTTTTACTTTATTAGCCCATTCTATTTTGAATAATGTTACAAAGCACTGAAAAACTGTAGAATGAATATTTTTAAGATTATATGTAGTGTATGTGTCTTTTAACAGATATTATAGGCATCTATGCATACACATTTGAACACAGAACTAAAGAAACATTTTTTTAAAAAATTTAATTTAGATCTGTGGAATAATTTATTTTTCCTCTTAACTTGTCTTTAGTCAAGTGTTTTTCCTCTTAATATATTTAACCCGGATCCTAAACTAACAAGAGTTTGCCCTGACTTAATTCAGCATCTCATAGAAAGCTCATCATCCTCATTCAACTGCTGCATTCTTTAAATCTGAAAAATTAAAGACATTGGAGAGAAAAAGCTAACCTCTTAATGGTGCTTAAAAATAGGGGCAGTTAAAGTAAGTTTATGGCCAGAAGTGCAGCACTTAATGTATCCATGTACTGCAATTGGGTTTAGTGCCTCAGTGCCCTTTGTTCTGGTCTGACTCTTGCAAAACTCAGAGCAGGATGTTCCTTGCCAGATGCACAGGAAATGCTGCAGCGCTGCTCCCAGTGGGTTCTGCACAGAAGCTGCACAGACTTTATCTCCAAGCACTCACAAGGGGGGCAGCAGAACAAACCCCTTTGGAATTCACTTGAAAGTAAGATTAAAAATTTGGTTACTTCTGCCCATTAAGTTCCTGCAAAGCCTCCCCATCAAGGGCCAGGCGGTCTTACATGATCTTTTTCTGGCACTTTAGAGAATGTAGCGGATGGGTATTGCTGCACTTAGGCCATTAAATTATCATGGTGTAAAATTGTAAACAATGATTTTAACTATTAATTGTAATCTAAGATTTGGGTCTTTTAAAAAACATGGTGACTGCCATACTTTCAAAAATTTTTTTTTCAGTGACAAAATTCAGGTTTATGGTAAAAAATTAGCAGTGTCTTTAAAAAATACTCTTATTACACTACAGTTATCAAAATACTGACAAAGTTCTGGGCACTCCAAGAAAGTATAAATTTGTGTTTAAATTGGAGGGCTTGTTTTCAACATTACTTTGCTCATATTTGAATTTTAGAGAGTAAAAGCCTAATACTGGTGGCTCCTGTTGCAAGTTGGGGCTTTGAGCTTTCAAGGTACAGAAGTATGTCTTTTAAAATGAGAGTAACATTTGTTTAGCTAGTGAATGTGACAATATTTTTTATGTATATAATGAGTCTAATGTAATTTTAATCAGCTCGGTAATGATGTTATTAAATGGCAAAGCAAATGCAGTGTATTAGCAGCTAAGCACTACACTGAAACTCAGACAGAATACTGGTATCACTGGGCTCTTGATTCAGATCATGTGGAAGCTTAGAAATAAATGTACATAAAAATGTAGCTGAGGATATTGCGATTTTTAAAACCATGATTCTGTGACTGTAATAAACCAAGCTGTACAATTTAGTGTATGATAGCAGCATCTGCGCTGCTCCCCAGTATATATCAACAGTGGTAAAAGCTGTAGATTTATCTATCTATATATATGTGCAAAATATATATATACACACACTATTTTCTTATGTCATCTATGACTTTTTATCTGTATACTTTTTTTGATGTGACTGTTTAACATGCTAAAAGTATAAATATGTTTTGTTTTGTGTCCTGTATGTGCTTTTTCATGGCAAAAGTGCTTGATCTTTCTAAAACTAATTCTGCTCTAATTCAGTAGGTATTGCCTAGTATTTGCCTATAAGACTTTATCACAGGTCTGTGTTTATTCTTCATCTTCCAGTGGTATTTAGGATTACATCACCTTTATTTTATTTAATATGTCATTATTAAAACCAGTAAGATATTATTTCCAGTCTTCTCCATTGTAAATTGTAGCTTTCTATGTTTTTCAAGTAGGAAAGCTTAATTTGAAATTATTTTGTCCCGTGTAGTTTTATCGTTCAAATTTATCTTTTAATAAAAGATAAATAATATTGGTAAGGTGGGTTAAAATATCTTTATGAAAGATATTGTTTGGTAAGGACTTTCATGGTGTGGAGACTGATTTTACTCTGTAACTGCATGTACATTGTATAAATCTTTTTCCATTACACTTTTATGGCAGTCTCACCTAATGTAGTAAGCACTTTGGTATAGTTGTATTTTGTTTTTTGTTTTTTACTATTTACTTTGAAAAGTTAAAGAAACTAGACCCAGTCTCAAAGCAGTTTGAAACTTTGACTCTTTCAGATCCTTGTATTTTTTATAGTATTTTTAAAAATAGTTTTTTAAAGCTAGGATACATAAAAAATCAAATATCAATATTGTAGGGGAGGGAAAAAATTATTTTTCCTTCCATCCTTGTAAATTCTCCAGCAGAGGCCCTGTCAATTCGACTGACAAAAGATGAGGAAAAACAGGTTTATTAACTTATGTTTCTTGTACACACAGGTGAGTACCCAGTGATGTGTAACTCAAAGGAGTACCTAGAACATAGGATCTATATATTTAACTTAGTGGGTGGAGGGGAGAAAGGACATTTATGAAAAAGCAAATGACTTTTTGAAAAATAAATGGATCCTGAGGAGGAATGGTGGGATAGTTTGTGACAAGGTCTGGGTGTGGTACCAGGAAAGATTAGGGTTGCTTGGGGAAAGGATTTATGACAATTGAGTTCTTTGGGGAGCCTCTGCTTTGGGGCAGATAAGGGATTTCAGCTCAATTGCCTTCAGCTCAAAGTCATTCTTATGCCCAAATGGCTTATTTTGGAGTGGCATGTCCTGGTCTCCTTCAGCATCAATGATAGGTTTTTTGAAAGAAGGAAGAGAGTAGTAGGACTTTAGTGGAGAAGAAAAATAGAAGTTTACAGAATGTGATGTGATTGTTTTAACTTTTTCCATTTTCATTTTAAGAAGATTCTAATACTAAAATGTGTTATAATCAGTGTAACTTTAAAATTGAGTTTCATATTTGTACTCACATTTCAGGCCTCTCCAAGACCCATCATGATGGCAAGGACAAAAACTAAACCTAGTCAGTACTTTGTGGAGATCGCTTTTCATTTTCATGACTAGAGAACATTATGTGATGTCAACAAATAAGAATTTATTCACAGAGAACCTGCAGCTTAATGTTTTGGAAATATTACTCTCAATTATCTTTTAAGCTTACACATATTTCAGTATGCCCTTGATTGTGGGTTAATTAAGATTTTGATTTTGGGATTTGGTTTCTTGTTTTAATTGTCTTTTAATGGATTTTAAGTGTCCATTTTTATTATAGATGTAAATGCTTATTGACCAGATGACTTTCATAATTCAGACTTTACTGATGATGACCCAACGTATTGAGAATGAGAGAATTCCATTTAACATTTATTAATTGTATTTCATAAGGATATTCAATCTTCCAAAATCTAACATTAATTTCCACCATTTTATAAATAACAACAGCGAGAAATAAAGCACCAGAATTTAGATTTCACAGGAGTGGATCTTAATGCTTGTTTCTCTTGAGAATTTTTTTTTTTAAGATTTATTTATTTATACATACAGCTGGGGTACAGGCCAGAGGTGTGGAGCGGTGAGAGGCTTCACCAGAGACAGAGTGGGGAGCAGAACAGGCAGATCAGAAATACACTGCTGAGGGGAGCAGCGGGCAAGGCAGGAGAGGTCTGCCACACCATGTGGGATTCTCCCCGGCCGGGCGTCGAACTCGCATCGCTGCTGCCGACAGCTTCACAGCGCAGCACTTAACCGCTGCGCCACCAGGGAGGCCCTCCTCTTGAGAATTATGTGGGGAACTTTAAGAACATTTTCTACATAGATCCTAGCTTAGACCACTTAAATCAGAGCCTCTGGGATGGAACCCTGGGCCTTAAGTAATTGTATTTTTTCCCCATCCAGTTAATTAAGTCCTTTTAAAAAAATTCCTCTAAAGTTGATTGTTTTATATTTCTACTATGTGCTGTCTCAAAAACTCTAAACAGATCAGTTACAGAAAACTGATTTCAGGTAAGTAAGGAAAAATTCCACTGGTAAGATTAATATTACCAGCCATCTAAATTTTTTAAATTACTGACAGTTATGGAAAGTATGAATGGCTTCAAGTGGAAGGTGGCTTCACCCTGTACTTTGTCTTATTGCTGCTTACAATAGTCCTTCAAAATAGGTAGGACTTTATTAAGATTTCCATTTTTCTAAAGAACCTCTGTCACTCTCCTTAAGTGTGCTTTTTAAAAAAAGTCTCAGCCGTTTGGAAGCCTAGCCACATTTTCTCTGTGTGGAGAGCTGAGAAAATGCTGCAGAGTCAGCATTCATTAGGCCAATCATTTTATTTGCTCATCATTTTATTGAGCACCTACAGTGTACTCTAGTGTCCTAGGAATTGTGCTAAACTCATGTACCAAGATAGAAAACCTTTTATCATCTGTGTGTCTCAGTTCAATGTGAGAGATATGTATACACCTCACAGAAGATCAGGGCATAGAAAGGCCACAGCTCGCAAAGATCCAGGACATTGTCTCAGCTGAGCCTAAGAGGATCAGAGTAGATAGATAGCAAGCGGGAAAGTCGCATTCCTACAGAGGGAATGGCATGAGCAACTATGTGTTATGTGGGGGGAAGTTTGCCACTTTGATTTGTATGTGGGGTCGGGCAGGAGATTCCACAGAGAAACCTGACTATAGAGGGCTTGTGTGCCACTGAACCAAGACCCTGTGGGGTTTGCCATGGTTTTTTTTCATATTTCCTGTGGAAGTCAGATATGAAGCAACAAGCCTGAGGGAAGTCATGAAGGCTGCTAAGGTTTGTAAAAGGTGGCACACATCTTAAGGCCAGGGAAGAAGATAGGAAGAAAAGTTATGTAAGAAAAGAAGTTACAGAGAAAAAGAAAAGGTGATTTGAGAACCAGTTACCACAAAATTGGTGAAACTTGATAACTGATTAAACATAATCATAAGAAAAATAGCTAACATTATTGGGTACTGATTATGTTGTATTCTGCTAAGCATTTTTACCTCTATTACCTAATTTAATTCTCACAGCAACTCTGAAGTATGTACTCTCTAGTTCCCAGTTTATAAATGAGAAAACAAAAGCACAAGAGAGTTGAAGTTACTTGGCCCAAGTGATATAGCCAATAGGAAATAGCCAGGATTTGAATCTAAGCAGTCTGATTCTAGAGTCAGTGCTTGCCTACATACCCCTTCCCCCTTTAGTTTTAAGTAGGCATAGCTTACAATAATTCACCCATTTAAGTGATTCCTCAGTTAACTTGTAGAGTGTGTGATCGTTAAAAGGGACCAATTTTAGAGCATTTCCATCACCTCAAAAAGCTCTCTTGTGACCGTTTACTGTTATCTCCATTACTACTCTCACATTCACTCTGGGTTACTAATCTCCTTTTGTGGATATTATCTATAAATGGAATCAGATGATTGTGTTTTCTCATGACTGACTTATCTCATGCTTAGCATAATATTTTTGAGGTTCGTGCTGTAGCATGTATTAGTTAATTTCCTTTTTATTGCTGCATAGCATTCTAGTGTGTGGCCCTTTTAATTTTTTTATTTAGTCACTTAGCAACTGGTAGACATTTGGATTGATTTCACATACTGCTCAAGTCCATGTGGGTACAAGTCTATATGTGGACATATTTTCATTGTCTTTGAGTAGGTATGCTAATGCTGCCTTTTATGATATGTATATGTTTACCTTTTTAAGAAACTGCTAGACTGTTTTCTGAGTGTCTGCACCCTCATTCCCACCAGCAATGTATGAGTGTTCTGATTCTCTGCATCTTTCCAACACTTGTAATTTTGTATTTTTTTGATGATACCCATTCTAGTGACTGTAAAGTGGTAACTCATTTTGTGCTTGATTTGTATTTCTCTTAATAGCTAGTGATGTTGAGCATCTTTTATGTGCTGTTGGCCATTGGTATATTTTCTATAGTGAAATGTCTATTCAAAACTTTTACTCACTTTTTAATTGGATTTTATTATTGAATAATAAGAGGGTTTTTTTTTTTTTATCACATACTCTGGATACAAGTACTTTGTAAGACATACGGCTTGCAAATATTTTCTCCTAGTCTAGCTTGTCTTACCGATTTCTTCATGGGGTATTTTGAAGTGCAAATGTTTTTAATTTTAATGAAGTCCAACTTACTTTTTTTTTTCTTTAGGGATCAAGCTTTTCGTATTGTCTTTTTCTGCTTAATCCAAGGTTACAGATAATTTTCTCCTGTGTTTTATTCTAGAAGTTTTATAGCTTTTTTTTTTTAATGGAGCAGATGAAAGTGAGGAGTTTTTTTATTTATTTATTTTTTTTATTATTATTTTTACATACAAGCTGGGGTACAGGCCAGAGGCATGGGGCGGCGAGAGGGCTCACCAGAGACAGAGTGGGGAGCAGAATAGGCAGATCAGAAATGCACTGCTGTGGGGAGCAGCGGGCGAGGCAGGAGAGGTCTGCTGCGTCATGTGGGATTCTCCCCGGCCGGGCGTCGAACTCGCGTCGCCGCTGCCGACAGCTCCACAGTGCAGCGCTCAACCGCTGTGCCACCAGGGAGGCCCCGAAGTTTTATAGTTTTAACTCTTCCATTTGAATCTGTGAGTCAATTTGGATTAATTTCTTATAAAAGGTGTGAGGTAGGATCTAAATTCATGTGAATATCCAGTGGTCTCAATACCATATGTTAAAGACTGATTTCTCCAACTGAATTGCCTTGGAACCTTTGTTAAAAATCAACTGACCAACTTAAAAAGGTTTATTTTAAGTTTTGAAAGCAAAAAGTATACATTCCCCAACTTTGTTCTTTTTCAAGTTATTTTGGCTATTCTGGGTCTTTTGCATTTCTGTATACAAGGATCAGCTTGTCAGTTTCTGGGGGAAAAACCTGGGACTTCATGGGTATTGTTTTGAATCTATAGATCACTTAGAGAAGAATTGCCATCTTAAATATAGCAAGTCTTCTGATACATAAACACAGAATGTTTATTTTGAACTTTAATTTCTCTCAATTTTTTTTTGTAGTTTTAGTTTATGTCTTATATTTCTTTTGTTAAAATCACACCTAAGTATTTCACTTTTCTTGATGTTCCTGTGAATGGAATCGTTGTCTTCAAATCCTTTGTGCTTAAATATCTTGCTGTGCCTTTGGGAGAAGGGTCAAGATTGATTTCTGCAATTCCTAGGCTAGGTAGTAGAGTGGATTGTGGCATCACTATACAATAAAAAGAATTCAGGAGAAGAGTAGGTTTAGGTTTAGTGAGAAATGACTTATTTTGACATGTATAATTAGAGGACTAGGAAGTTGACAGGTGATGTTTTCTGACAGGCAGTTGGCAATTGCAGGGATTTGGGACTAGCCAGCACGTAGGAGGTAAAGTCATGCAGAGTACTTGCCTTGGGAGAAGATGCGCAAACTAAGGTGGGGAGAGCCTGTGGGGTCACTGGCCTGCAGAGACACCACAGGGGAGGAACACATAGAGAACTCAGATGAAACAGTCATGGACTACCCAAATGCTCATGATTGAAGACAGTTTTGGAATCAGGCTGACTGGAGTTTGAACTTAGAATCCATAGGCCAGTTGCTGTTCTTGGTCCTATAGGAATAATGATAACAAGATTCATGTGACACGATAACAAAATCCTTATAGTGGAACTTATGTTCTGCTTCATTTTCTCCTCTATAAAATGAAGATTGTAGTGTTTATTTCATGGAATTGTGAGGTTTAAATGAATTTATTTTTGTAAATTGTTCAGCACAGAATCATCACACGTAATCACATGCCACCACAAGGCTAGGTCTTAGTGACCTAGAGGGTCATGGACCTTGACTCATGGAGCTGGGAGTCTAGGAGGAACACAGAGGTAAGCTACTGGTGCATGGGAGGGGAAGCACAAGAGTAGCATGAGAAGACAGTGCCCAGAAGGGAATGATCAGCAGCATAAAATGCAGCAGAAAGGCATAGTGACTGGGACTGGAAAGCAGTTTGGACTCAGCAGTTAGGAACTCCATGCTAGTATCTGCCGTCATTCCTTGAGCCACAATCAGTGGGCACAGTGGTCACAGGCACCTATGGGAGCTGATGCGGCGCTCTCCAGAGCTTTGAGAAGATGTGGTAAAGGTCGAGATGGGGAAAGCTGTATTTACATGGAAAAAATTATGCTAATTAGAGATTAGTTTGGAATATTCAAAACATTCCCAAATACTTCTACAAGTAGTACTTGGTTTTACTCCAGTTACTTTATGTAGCTTGAAAATTGAAACATCAGTTACTGAACTTACTGTGATTCAAAATTTTCACTTTAATTTGGAAGAAAATCAGCACAATCTGCATGTAGAACAGGTCGCATGAACACCTGTTAAGTGCTGCCCCTGAAAACCATTGACTTTGTACAGCACTTACTTAAATTTTCTTGCCACTTGCATACTAAGGGGTGTGATTTAGAAGTAGCATTTTTACAAAATATGGAAGAGGTTAACTTCTCTTTAAGTGAAATAATGAATTGGCAATGAACTGCAACTCCCCCAAACGCTGAGTCGTTTTGAATGAATTAATAAACTTGCCACAAAAACATGGTGTGACTGAGCTGGTCACTGAATCTCCTGAGACTCAGTTTTCCCTTCTGTAAACTGGAGGTAGAAGGTGAGGAGGGAGCATTTGAGAAGGGTTCTGCCCCAAACTCTGAGGAAAGGTGACTTACCTAAGGCCTGTTTGTTTTGTGTGAGGTATTGTGTCAAGTACTAGGGGGAAAATGGTGAGCAGAGAGCAGAAGTCCCTGCTCAAGGAACATACAGTCTTGTGACAGGAATTAATGTGCTATCAACATAAATGAAGACTCACGTCTGTGGCAAGGACCAGGAAGGAGGAAAACCCAATACATTGACTGCCTGTAATAATGACAAGTATGAAGATGACACTCATGAGAAAAGATGTGACTTGAATTGGACATGCAGAGGAAGTAGCCACAATTCTGGGCAGAGTAGCAAATATTGACACAAAGAGCTCAAGTTGCTAACATGGGGATGGTTTTAAGTTACTGAACCGTGGCTGTACTCATGAATAATAGCATAGCTGAGTTGCATTTGAAAGGACAATGATGGCCTGTACATTTGCAGTTTGGTCGAGTGGACTGGAGGCGGTCAAATCTGCACCATGGTCTGTTTGCCATTCATCACAGTGTGACCTTGGGCAACTCACATTGCCCTTCTGGACCTCACTTTTTTCAGCCAGAAAATGTGAGCATTAGAGCTAGAAGGGTTGAGCTTGTGAACTGGTAGAAATGATCCCAGCAGTGGATCACAACTATAGCTGCAGATGGGTAAGCTGCCAAAAGTACTGATGCAGAGACCCACCCCAGACTGATTAAGTTAGAATGTGCCAGGGTTTCTTTTAAAGTCAAACACATGCAACCCAATATTTCATGATTCTGTAATCTATCCCTTAGAACCTAACCATGTAATGCAATTGTATAAGAATATACTACAAGAAATCAGAGCCTTGGACTAGAAACCTCTAAAACAAACATGGAGCTGAGTCTCAGCTTTCCCATTAACCTTGCTGGACCTCAATCTCGTTGACAAAATAAAGAAAATGAGGCAATCCCTGCAAGGTTGTTCTGAAGATGATTTGAAGTAATGTGCATGTAATACAGTGCCTGGAAAACAGATGCTCAGTAAATGTTAAATGACCAATATAAATGTTTGTGTAGGGAAAGGGCTAATATTCCTATTAAAATTGCTCTCTCCCTTTAAGACTTGTAAATTATCCCCAAATGGAATATGGGCAAAAAATATTAAAATGAACAGATAAAGTACAAAGTCACTAAACATCTGTATCCCCCTTAACTAGAGAAGTAGAAACCTAAACAATGATCAGCAAACATCTTTGGCAAAAGAATGTTCATGACCTATTAGTGATAGGAAAATTGCATTCCAAAAATGTATTACGATTTTGTACTTTTTGGCCAAGTGATACAACTTCTATGAGCAGAGATGCAAGTGGAAAAAGATACATGTAAAAGGATGTCTGTTGCTGCTGTTTGTTAATGGAGGAAAGTTAGAAAAAGCCCTCAATGTCCATCAATGGAAAATAGGTTAAATTACGGTATAGCTTTATGAAAGAATACTGTTTGCACTTTAAACATTGGGTATCTATAATGTATTGCTAAATGAAAAAAAAAAAAAAACCTACAAAGTAGCATTCACAAAGCCCTGAGTTGGCTTTGCAGCTTCTGACTTTTTCTCAGACCAGCTTTGAAGCAAGATTCATCATTACCTGGTTGAAGGTCATGGGCGGAGAGGACAGGAATGGGAATGGCGGCTGCTAACCATAGGTTTGAGATCCATGGGCTGTCAAGGACAGCTGTAGGAGTTCTGTTTGCGTGAAGTCTGATTCTTTCCCCTGCAGTGAAGAAAACTGATGGGCAGGCACCTGGGATAAGAAAATTAGATATGTTGAAGTAAGATACTGTAAGGAGGGGCAAAGACCCCCTGGGTTGTACCTGGCGGTTGCGGAGCATGTCCCAAGTAGGTAGGGATGGGAGTGGGAATGAAGCAGAACATCGATCCTTCTCTTGGGTCCCCATTTAAGCTTGAACCGAGACTGAGCATGGAACTCAGGAAATGCAGTCCTCAGTAGAAGGCTCTCAGCTACAGTTCCCTTCCCTTGAGTAGTCTTGTTCCCTTTGAGCTGGGGGAAGAAAGGATGTCAAGAAAATCAGAGAGGTCCCTGGAGGGAGTCCTGAGACCTGGGACACAAGGGGGAAACCACACCCTGATTGCTTGAGGCTGGGGTGACTTGGGAATGAAAGGGCACTTATTTTGACCGTTGAAGATGGAAGTCCAAATGAGACCCAGTGAGGAAAAGTTAGAAAAGCTGTAATCATTTTTTTGAAAGGCAGGTATCTTAGAAATAGGAAGACCTTGAATTATGGGAAGAGACAGATGCCTCCTGTTCTCTTCCTGCTGTGTAAGGTGATGTTGAACTTTAGTTTTCTATTTAAAAGCCTGTCTGGAAAGTCTTAATCCCTGGCCAGTCTGGATGTGAAACCATGGTAGGTGTTCAGAGATACCAGAAGGAGGTGGAGGTTTTTAAATCTGGACTTTTCCCATCTTTTTAAAGTCACTGGATGAGCTATTAGACTAGAATAGCCTTTTTAAAAAAAAATTATTTAATGGATCAGAAAGTGTTCAAGATTTGAGACACTGTCATAGAGTTGTCTCATTTTTTAAAAATATATTATTGATGGGAAAATACCTTAAGGAATATTACAATACACAAGAAGAAAGTTAAGGCATAAACTAAAAAATGACAGTCCTTTGAATAGTTTCCTTTTACAAAATCCACCCTACTGACCTCTTTTCCTCATTTCTTTCTTTCTATTACCCTCTTATTGCAGACAGGTGAGAACTCTCTGGCTCAACCCTGCAGTATACATCAGTATTTGAAGGCCTCTGAATTAGTGTTTGTTTCAGTAACATGATATGATTAGATTGTGTAGTTTGTAGAAAATTAAATTCTTTAGCCAAACCAAATGATAAGCTTCTGCCCAGAATCAGTATACTATTAGACATCCTGGAAACTAATAAACATACTCTAACTATTAATTTATGGATAGGTTGTTGGCAAATAACCTCAGAGAAGGAATCCAGGCCTAAAGCGCTTTTGTAACACCAGATGGAGTATGTGAGTTTAATCAAAGTCCTGAGAAGGGATCTGTACAATGTATTAAAAAAAATCCACTGAAGTCTATGTGTTAAAGTCTGAGATAAACTGGGACAAATATAGGAAAGTAGAACCCAAATGAAGCTGATCCAAGAAATTTTGGCCCTTACAAAGAAATTGCATGTTCTTTTATGATGAAGGGTGCTGGTGAGAAGTGGGGACAACTTATAGCCAGAACCTGGTCACTTGGCAGCTTCACCTGATGACAAGGCCAAAGAAACCTGGTCTAACCAAATGTCCCATGTGTAGCGTCACAACTGAAATGCTGTGAAGTCTGATCCCTTCAGGAGGACAGACCACACCCGAGCCTGGGAGGCTCGACATGTCCCCAGTGAATCCCTGAAACTCTCCCCCTTTTGTGATGGGCTTTTTATGAAGAAATGAAGCCAGAATCACTCAGTGACTTCCCCAAGGTCTCATGACCTGTTCTCACTTTACCTCATTCCTGCTCCAACCCAAAGCAGAGAGTATGTTGAAAAGTGGAGGGGGTGTGCACCCTGAACTGTCCTTGGCCTGTGAGCAAGAGGAAAAGATAAAACCTAGTTATGGGTAAAGCCAACCAATAAATGATGTGCAAATATTCAAGAAGTGGTATTCTGGCCCAGTTCCTCTGGGTGAAAGAGCTCAGTGAAAATGGGGACGGAAACACATTGCTGTGTAGCTTGGCATGGGAGGTGTTTCTCTAAGTCAGTCTTACCTTCACTCTTCAACATAGTGCTCTTGAATACCTGTGTGCCCGTAAGTGACCATCAGAATAAAGTTCATTTTGTTCTGTATACTCCCAACTATAAGACGACAAAACCTAGGTGAAGTCTTCAGTAACACTTGTCCAAAGTGATTGTAATAACTTTCTACTCAACCACACAATCTCGAATACCTTAAAAGCCTAACTGGATTATGTGCTCAACCTGCTTGAAAACCTTCACTGTCTCCCTAGGGCCGTCAAGCACCTTTCACTCAGCCTGGCTTGCAAGGCTGCCATGACAAATGCTGTGGACTTCCTTTAGCATGGTTTTCCTGCCTGTGTTTTCTGGGACTCTTAGGGCCTCCCAGGAAATGACTCAAGTGTGAGCTTGGGAGTAGCAGAATCAGATGTTTATGTGGAAATAAGTACAGGGACTGTGCTAGCATTGGCGATCAGCCTAGAGGCACAGCTGGACTCTTGGCTGCATGGCTCACAGGTTTCAATAACATGGTCAGTGTTTCAAACAACAGCACTTACAGAGTGGGAAAACCGTGACCTTCCATGAGCGTCCATCAGACTAGTGGCGAAATTACCATGTGCTTTCCCTTTAGTGTCCCACGCCCTTCCAGTCTATTCTCCATTGCTTTGTATCCCCCCTCCTACACCTAAGTCTTGTCACCCTGTATCACTTCTCTTGTGGACACCCACGGTCACATCTACATTAAAATAAATTTCAATATGAGTATCCTGTGGCCAAGACTTCAAAACTCTTCTTACAGTTTCAAGCTTCACAGCATTTTAAGCACACGGTTCATTTTCACTGGAAGTTGGAATGTACTAACTTTACTCAGGTGATGATTCTTAAATGTTCATACACATCCCTTGGGGTCTTGCTAAAGTGCAGATTGTGTAGGTCCATCATTTGCTCTGAGATTCGCTAGTCCTTATAAGCTGCCAGGTGAAGTTGATACTGCTAGACCGGAGGCCCCGCTGTGTGTAACAAAGATCCAGGCTGAGATTCCTTGAAGAGCAGTCAGGGCACATGCAAGCTGCCAAGCCCCCCTCTCTCATCCCGACGTTGGAGGACAAGCGGCTTCCAGGGGCCAGGGGCAGCTGCCCAGTGTGGCTCAAGAAGCGCGTTGTGCCTCCTCAGGGCCAGCCAATGGAAACAAACCATCGCACAAAATGTCTGTGCATCTCCTTCCCGTGTTTCTGCAGACTTCACTCGTTTTGCCAGCCTGGACTCTTTGAAGGCTCTGGTTTGATTGTTGGAGGTGCTGCTGCTCATGTCCAGAAGGCAGTTCGGCAAGCTCTGGCGGGAAGATGCTAAGACTTAGACTTTGGGATTTCCTGGAGCAGCTTCCAGCAAGTGGAGGACGTACATGTGGACATTTCCCCCCTCAATACGTGCTTTCTCTTCCTGTCACACGTGCACGGAGGCCAAACCACGTTAGCGGCACTTCTTGGGTGGATGACACCCACTCCTCATTTACTGTGGTATGCGTGTTTCTCTGGGAAAGGGAGATAATGAAATTTAACTTAACCAAGCTGTGGGTTGGAAGTTATAACCTACCTAATTCCTTAATTAAGCTATCAATTAAGGCTGTGTCTGTGCCACCTGCTATGCCTGGGCCTCTTGCCATGAGGTAGGAGCCAACTCTGACAAACCCATTCCCACAGACCCAGAGCTCCTGACATGTTCGTTTCCAGTAAATCTTTGTCATCACTCACCTGCTGTCCCCCATTGCTTTCTCCTAAAGTTTTTTAAGTCCACAAAGAGGCAGGTGTGCCCAACCGAGGTGTCGTACATAGGACTGGCAGAAGGTATAGCGCTCAGAGAAGAAGAAAAAATGAAATAAAAGATGCAGCGGGAACAAGGGTCTCTGAAGGTAAGACCCTTGCAAATTGACCTTTGTAACCTAGATGGATGTGCACTAAACACTTGCTGAGTGAATAAACGAGTGAAAGCAAAAGCAAGAAGTGATAGATGAAGCATCAGCGTCACCACCACCTGCCTCAGTTCCTTTCTCGTTTTCCCGTCAACATATAGACAAACACCCCGGAGGCTGCTGAGACCACTGTGATGTCCTGGAGAGGCAGACGGACTTGCTTCATGGTGTGGTGGCAGGTTCTGCAGCTAGAGTGTTCTCCAGATTGCAGAGCTCGTGATTGATATCAGAGCTTGGATAATTGATGTGAAGGCCTGTGACCCCACACTCACATGCTTTCCAAAGTGTCGAGTGTTGATATATGAGGAATTGCGCGCTAGCCATGTTTATCCTACTGTGAGCGCAGTGGCAGCGAATTAACACTCAAAACCTGCCACTGACCTTGCCAGAGCACCCCCTGAGAACCAGCATTCCAGAAAGACTTAACCTCTACCCTTGCTCTACTCTTCGCCTTGGGCAAATGCCTTTATTCAAAGAGGCTAATTCTGTCCCCATTTTCAATTGAGGATGATGCTGCTGGTTAGCGAAAGTGGGAGCTGGGCACTCATGGTCACTGCACTGCCCGCGCTAAATGAAAGATGAAGGAAGGGTACCCAAGGGGCTGCCACACTTTCCTCCCCCGCTGAAGCAGTACAAAAATGGTCTCTGATTTAGTTTAGAAACCAAACAAGCATCCACACATAATCAACTTGGATTTGTTTTTAGAACTTTAGAGGCAAAGACATGTTACTCTATATTCTCTCTTTCCCTCCTGCTCTTCCTCTCCCCACTCCAACCCCCAGGAACATTTACTGAGCATTTGCTATCTATCAGGCACTGGGAGTGCAGTTTATTGCACCCCCCTAGCCCCCACTTACACACACCCAAGATGCTTAGATTCCCCTGGGGAAAACAAACAAGGCAAAATTGAGCCCCGGTATGAAGTCTGGTGAGGAAGCCTGCAGGAAGGTGAAAGCTTGGAGAAGTGTTGGGTGGGATCAAATTTTAATTAGATGGTCAGTGGAGACCTCCCACAGAAGCTGACCTTGGAGGCGAGACAAGGAGCTGCAGGAGCCAGCTACCGAGATATTTGGAGAAGAGTCTCTCAGTGCAAATGTTCTGAGGCAGACAGGCCCTGTGTGCTTGAGGAACAATGGGAAGGCAGCGAAGCTGAAGGCAAGAATGGGTGAGGGAGTAATGACCAGACAAGCAAGAGAAGCACAGTGCAGGGGCCGTGTTGCTGGATCATGACGCCATTAGAGCTGATTGTGGTGGAAACCACTGGAGGATTTTCAGGAAAAAATATTGGTGTGACTGCTGTTTTCACACAACAGTCCTGGCAGTTGGTTGAAGAGTCAGTCGGGGTGGTGCAGAGGGTGGGTGGCAGCAGGCAGAGGAGTTGGCACATCTTGGCTGCAAACTCTGAGGAGGAGCTGAGAGCTTGGATGGGTCAGAGCAGTGAGGGAGGGAAGTGACCAGTGCTGAATATATCTTAAAAACCAGAAAACTCTGCCATAGGGCTGGTTGTGGAATGTGAGGGAAGGAAAGGAGACAGGGAAGACTCAAAATATTTGGGGGACTAGCTCAACGATAATATGCCAGTAACTGGGTTGGGGATGATGAGGGAAAAGCAGAGAGACCGTGCAAAGCACAGTGTGGGAGTATAAAATATGGGATAATATGGAACAAGAGTAAGAATAATCTGTTTATTGAGTTCTTCCTGTATGTTAGGCACCGGGCGAAGCAGCTTACCTATGATTTCTCTTTTGTGGCACTAGTTTCTTCTTTCTAAGTAGCAAGATGGCTGCTCCATGAACACGTGAGTGAGTGCGCCTCAAGAATCTGTGGGCACTAGTCACAGGCCTGCCCGACAGTGCCCTCACATGTGAGGGGAGTGGGCAAGGAATGAGGTGTAGCATGTGCCCAGGATGGGGTCCACTCATCTGCCAGCTGTGTGGTCGGTACAGGGGAAACCTGAGCCCGATAATCCAGGAACATGGAGCCAAGCAAGGTCAGCGACCCAATCACCAAGTGGGCTCATAAGTAGACGCATCTACGATAGAGACAGCAATTGGCACTTAGAGTGAGTATAAAGTTGGTGGGGGTTAAGGATTGTTGAAGGCTAAATCTTCGAGACCAGCTGTGCCTTAGTGTTCCCTTGTTTGTGACCTTACTATGAGAAAATGGAGCTGAAAGACTTCCAGTTCTGGCCCATTTAAGAATTATACTTGTTTCCTGTTGCTGAGAAATAAATCACCCCAAACTTATCACCATATAACTGATCTCTCACAGTGCAGGACACCTGGGCTGAATGGGCTGGAGCTGGGGGGCTGTACCTGGGCTGGTACAGCTGGGGCTCCCCCCTCAGGGGTGCCTTTGTGTGGTCCCTGCTCACAGTCTTTCCAGCATGGTCTCCAGGATGCCAGCACTTCCTATGGGCAGCTCGGGGTTCCAAAGCTGGGTGTCCCCAGAGCAGAGACGGCACAGGCGGAAGCTGTACTCCTTTTCTGACTGAGTCTCAGGGAACAGGCAACCATTTCTTCTGTGGTCTGTTTGTCAGAAGCAAGTGCAGCCCTTTTTCATGGAGATCAGCTTTGACCTTTTTCTGGAAGGCATATTAACACTTTGTGGTCCGCTCACGTATTAGCACGTGTTTTTGTTACCAGTATCAGGTGACCGCTCACGTATTAATACGTGTTCATCTAGTCTCCGGTTTTTCACGCCACGGCGGATTTATTTGGAACTATTAGGAGCTATTTCTTCGATCGTACTCAGTCTAGAAGCTTTACACATTGTTCTGGTGAAAGTGTAAGGTGTTTTGTGAGAGATATTACAGTTTTTTTAATATCCAGTATTTCAGGAGTTGTGTGCATTTTATTGAATACTTATACCATTCATGCAGTGGCACAGAAAATGGCCGGCCCCAAGGGCTGGTAAATTTAAAGGGCACCGGCGCACAAAGTGTTAAATAATTTGCTGGCTTGTTGTATGATCACTGTAGGGTATATGAGAATTATCAGGTTTTTCTGCCCTCCCCTCAATGAGGGACCTCTGGAGGCCTGCACGCATGCCTGATGGTGGGCACCTGGAGTAGGGTGTGGGCATGTGTGAGTGGGCACACCTGAGCTAGAGACTGGGCTTATAAGCAAAGGAAGCAAAACCAGCAGCAGAGAACAGAGCGTGGAGCAGAGGACTGTTTGGGGTGCAGCAGAGAGGCCACGAGACGCCGCCAGAGAGCCCAAGAGAGAGTGCAGATTTGCCGGGGGCTGGGAGGTCTGCCAGCCTCCCCGCCTCCAGCTCCATTGCCTACTCTGAACCTGGTTGCCTCTCTACAAGAAACCATTAGAAGTCAAAAAGCCACCGAGGGCTCCTTTCCCTTTATTATTTTTTTTAATATATATATTTTTATTGTTATTTATTTCTTTTACATTTTGTATTCCCCTTGGGTAGCCCACCACCAATTCACCCGTGATCCATCTCCATGGTCCCTTGTGTTCTTTGCTATTCCATTTTGTGCGCTTTTCCTTCCCTCCCTCCTCTTCCCCCCCATCCCCCCCTCCCTGCTGATTGTCTCTCTCCTATTTGGTTTCCTTATAATCCGGTTATAAGTGAAACCATTCAATATTTTTCTCTTTCTTTCTGGCTTATTTCACTGAATATGATCCCCTCTAATTCCATCCGTGTCGCTGCAAATTGCATGTGTTTATCTTTATCTTCTTTCCATGATGAATACCATTCCATTGTGTATATGTACCACATCTTCTTGATCCAATCATCTATTTTTGGACATCTGGGTTGCTTCCATACCTTTGCTATTGTGAACAGTGCCACAATGAACATACGGGTGCATGTATCCTTTCGGATTAGTGTTTTTGTATCCTTTGGGTAAATTCCCAAAAGTGGGATTGCTAGGTCGTATGGAAGCTCCATGTTTAGCAGTTTGAGGAATCGCCATACAGCTTTCCATAGTGGTTGGACCAGTTCACATTCCCACCAGCAGTGTAGAAGAGTTCCTTTCTCTCCACATCCTTTCCAGCATTTGTTGTTGCCTGTATTTTTAATGTGTGCCATCCTCTCAGGTGTGAGGTGGTATCTCATAGTGGTCTTGATTTGCATTTCCTTGATTATAAGTGATGTTGAGCATTTTTTCATGTATCTGTTGGCCATTTGCTTTTCTTCTTTGGAGAAGTGCCTTTTGAGCTCTTCTGCCCATTTTTTGATTGGGTTATTGGCTTTGTTTTTGTTGAGTTGTGTGAATTCCTTGTAAATTTTTGCTATCAGTCCTTTATCAGATGTATTGTGTGTAAAAATCTTTTCCCAGTTGGTAGGGTGTCTGTTAGTTTTGGTTAATGTCTCTTTTGCTGAACAGAAGCTTTTTATTTTGATATAATCCCATCTGTTTATCTTGTCTTTCACTTCCTTCGCTTTGAGAGATGTGTCCTTCAAGATTTTGCTGAGATGTATGTCGTGTAGAGTTTCACCTATATTTTCTTCTATACATTTTATGGTTTCAGTAGCCTTCCTATATGCAAACACCCAATCTGAAGAAGAAGAAATTAAGAAATCCATCCCCTTCAAAATCG